>KZ312450.1:2093465-2153404 GCA_000376725.2 Ladona fulva | reverse complement strand
TAATCTTTGCGATCAAGGCCTATGATAGCTTAAATCCGCACTGGGTACATGGTAAAATATTTGTCATTACTGCATTGACTAAATCTATCCCGAAAAAAGTGACATTATGAATATTGTGGACATTTAGTCATCTGCTAGTAATATTTATTCATATTAAGATATAAGGAAAATATCCAGAATGGTCCCCTGGGATCTTGGTTCAAACCCAGCAAAGTTATCGAATAAAAAGGTGACAGTACTTCCTTCCGGATTTCAGAGAACATGTATGCAAAGTTTGACGCAAATCGGACAAAGGGTGTGGACTCGAATCGCGGACAAACAAACAAACCCACAGAATTTCTGCTTTATATATATAGATGACGATTAACTCATGGTCTTCATAGGGTTACGAACGAGTATTTTGTTTCACATGTAATATTTTCTCTCTTACTGATGTGTGTATAATATCTTTCCATTTATCGGAATAATTAATCATTAGTGAAAACAATTATAAAATTAAGAATGCAGATAATATAACAAATGGTTAATTTTGTCTACTATTTTGTTTCTATTTTCAGGTAAGTTGCTGTTTTGAGTTTTTATCGAAGGATTGGTCGTCCACTGGATTCGTTCCGGTGCCCGATTCCGAAGAAGCCGGTGCGTGCATGCAGTTCGAGAGCGCGGTTGCAAGGCGAAAAAAGGATTAGGAAGTGCAAAACCGTTTGGTAAGAGGCGTGGCGAATGATCCGTGGTCTGGAAAGCACGCTTCGCCCCAATAGTCAAGATCGGAAATTTCCCTTTTCGGTGAAGGTGTCACGTATTTCGGGTTCTCGGCTATGTGGGATAGATAACTGTCTCTTTCCTCACCAATTCCCCAGTTCCACTTTTGAGGAAATCGATGATAGCGCTTTGTTTGTGCTGGCGGAAAATTATAGGTTTCGTGTCCATATTTCCGTCCTACAGATATATCGTTATAACAAACTAGGTTAACGTGTGAGTTCCGTAGGATACCTATCTAGCCTGAACGAAATTTTCTTTGCTACTGCGACGGAAGCCTACAGAAGTAGTTGGTAGTCAGCTGCCTCTATGTCTTCTCTATCTGTGTTAATAATAATAATTTATTTAACTCAAACATGTTGTCCCAATTACATGAGTTATAGTAGAATAGACACAAAAACACGGAAGAAAGGTAAAAAAGGAAACAATATACAGAGTAATAAAAAAGGTTAAAAGACACAGAACAAATTTAAAGAAATACAGATTAAAAAGATACATAATACAATCCAATAAAAAAGCAATACAAAGAACAGACAAAATGAAAGGATTATGGTGTAGACTTAGTAGCAAAAATTGAGTGAGCCTTTCTCCTTATGGTATTCAAGGAATCGCAGAAGAAGTCCACTATGTTGGATAGTTCGTTAACCGACCTACTGATTCTTGGAATGGGAGAAAACTTGTGAACATTTTTCACTTTATTGCCTGTGCCCTAGAGAAGGGCACAGGCAATAAAGTTGTGTTTCGTGATCTGCGAGAGGGTACATCAACCACTTGTTAACATTAACTATTACCAATTATAACAATACTATTAACTTGTTCTTGTTAACACTTACTCCATTGAAAGAAATCATACATCGAACTCTTGACTTTTTCACTGATACTAAAATCGAAAACGATTCTAGATGATAAATCTGCAAATGCCTGAGATTTTACGGTCCTCTTTCTTAACGGAATCGAATCGTTTTGAAGAAGACTGTTGCACAAATTACGTATCAAATGTCCGAGATTTTACGGTCCTCTTTCTTAACGGAATCGAATCGTTTTGAAGAATACTGTCACAAATTTCGTATCGGATGCCTAAAATTTTTTTCCGTAATGCAGATTGAAAATTTATGTTAGATTTTAGGCAGAAATGATGTTACTTTTAATCAATCATCACTTGAATCACAACTTATCCGATTTTATCACAAGGCATTTTGTTCTTAACTAAATATAATACGAATATGTGTATCTATTATCGTTCTAAACCGAATATTACACAATGAGAATTTGTGAATTAATGTATTTAAGTAATGTATATTAGTTTCG
Organism: Ladona fulva; assembly: GCA_000376725.2. Taxonomy (NCBI): domain Eukaryota; kingdom Metazoa; phylum Arthropoda; class Insecta; order Odonata; family Libellulidae; genus Ladona; species Ladona fulva. The sequence continues at coordinate 2,151,340 of KZ312450.1, read as the reverse complement.
TAGGTTTTAACTGACCGACCCTCTGATTCGGCTGGGAAGAAAATCAGCAATTTATTAGCCGTACCTTAAGCGCTGGTATGTACACGACAAATAAGGCAGTGGAGATTTCTCTACATACATTTCTGAGACTCATTACTCTTGCGTAAGATGTAAGAAAAATGTTGTGCTTCAACACCTTCAATATTCGTGCTTTAACACCTTGTGAAAAGTCTTTAAAATGTTAATCCAAGTGCTCGTTGATATTTCAATACGAATAATCCAGCGGATTACTTATCATGAATCCGTGATTCATGGGATCGTTGGAGGGGAAACCACTATCTCGACAACTTCTTAAAAATAATGATTTGCCCAAACTTATGACTAACTCAGAGTAAAAACTAGCACAAGTAGGGGCGGATGTACAACTAGACGCAATAGGCGGTAGCTGAGGGCCTCATCCATATGAGGGCTTCCTTAAGACTGTTTATGAACTCATAAAAATCTTCTGGATGGTTTCAGTCATTTTAGATACGCGACCCGTTCGCGGGTTCTTGCATTTCATTCAAGAAAGAATTTTATACCTGTAGAAAAAGTCTACAATATGTTTATAGAACATTACATAATTTGTTTCACTATATACTCGTAATTTAAAGTCTATCCATCATTTACTGTAGCTCATAGAGTCCACTTAAAATTCAATATTTTATTTATTAATGTCGCACTATCTTCTTAAGGGATCGAGTTTTCTATATCGAACGTTTTTATGAAAACATTCGAATTTTTATTCGCATTCTTCCTCGTGGGGTCATTGATCTAATCTTTGCGATCAAGGCCTATGATAGCTTAAATCCGCACTGGGTACATGGTAAAATATTTGTCATTACTGCATTGACTAAATCTATCCCGAAAAAAGTGACATTATGAATATTGTGGACATTTAGTCATCTGCTAGTAATATTTATTCATATTAAGATATAAGGAAAATATCCAGAATGGTCCCCTGGCTGGATTGTACAGTTCAGATTTATATGTACAACAACCCTCGATAAACTTAAGCCTGATGCTGAAACGACGCGTATTATTTATAAATGAGGACTTATTGCTAGTATGACGTGGGCCATTTGATTAAAAGCCAAATGGTTGTTATGGAAATAATGCATTGTGAAGGATGTAATCATTTCCTGATCGCTGATAATCGTAGATAAAATGTAACTCATTTTCAAAGTAAAAGAGGGAACGGACGATTTTTATCTGTTGCCGTTTTCAACCGTTTCATTTACCTTATCTGAAGATCTTTAATTAAGGATGATTTTTAACGTACAATCAAAGTACGTGTGTAAAGTAAAGTACTTAAGGAAGTATTAGACTCAATATTTTCATCATTTGCCTGTTTAATATAGTTCACCGTAGAATAAAATGTTTTCGCAATACTTCGGGTCTGGCAACTTAAATCAAGAGATAATGAAGCTACATGCTACAGAAGATTAACTTAGCTCAGTAATCCATTTCGTAGGGTGTCGAGACACGGTAATTATCAAAGCTGCAATTAAAGATCATATAGAGCAACCAGACGATAACAAATTGGTGCGCACTTTCTCCTATCCTTCGAGGAAAAAGCTCGAAACAAGAGCCTCTCAGATGTTATCCTCACAACATTTTCTTATGTGAATCACTTCTACCCCGACCCGCCTCTTTTCTTTGATATGAAAGGAATAATTTACTGAGAAATAGGTCGCAGACATTCTCACTTTGTGCCCGCTCGAGCTTTGTTTATGTCTGTGTTTCTTTGACTCTTTTCTGTCGTGTCTCTCAAAAAATTAGCGGTGGAGCGATAGCATTGTATTGCTTTTCAATGGCCTCTTTCTCCTCGACTTTTTTCCGATAACACTTTTGTTTTGTACTCCGTGACTCATCCCTTCATCATACCGAAGTGATAATTTTCTCCAGTGATATCGGCGTAATAAATCTTTCTAGTCCATTTCTCTATGTCCTTTGATACTTTTTTGCGTAGTATTAAAAATTCTGTGGATGTTATCGTAGTGACCTTGATACTCTCGATACGTCGTTTATTCGTGGAAGATTTTGCAAAGAATCCGGAAACGAATGTCGTTAAACATTAATTTTAAATCGAAGAAATCCTTTGGGATGTCATTTTATTTACAATACACGCATTTTCCTTTTTACTTCATGAATGTTTTCTAATTACCGAGTTATTCACTTGAATGACCAACGATTATCTCAATATTAGAATTCTTAAAAGATGTTTGTTTTGAAGAAAACGCAATGTTGCTTTTTTCTCACACGTATATCGTAAGTGAATAATTAGTCCCATGTTTTATTCTTCGTGATTTGTTTTAGTATTTAATCACTAGATTTTTCTTAGCATTATGAATTTACTGTCCATTTAGCGTAAGTGAACCTACAGTGGTTTAAGATCCTAACACGATAGAGAACCTCTCCTAATTAAAACTTTATGTAAGGCATCATTTGAATAGTTTTGCCTTATGTTGCCTTAATTTAGTGTTGCATTTAAGGAAAATCTTAAAAATAAGCATTAGTACTCCACTAAGAACTTAATGCAAGAATTCTCGTGTCTTTTATCAAGATTTCTTTCTCCTTTGATCATGAAAAAAGGAAAGATGAAAATATTTTCCAGTAAAATCCTGCTCTTTCTGTAACTAACCATAAACTTCTCCAGTAAGAAATAACAAGTGTGGAAGTTAATCTTTCTCCAGTAACTTGTAACTAGGTTTTTCTAAATATTATCAATATCAATAATTTTCATCATTGGAAATATATTTATTTCACAGAAAAAAATAAATACACGTACAGAATATAAAGTCGACGAATATAAAAATCTGCTTAGGTTCAGCCTACTAGCAGTTAAGGTAATTTCCAAAATTAACACATGAATCAGAATCGCTGATAAATTTCTTTTAATACTGTTTTGCCCAGACATATGTAACGGAAAATTTAACATCTTTTTTACATATTTTTCTTATTATAAATAGTTATAAGTCCTCCTAAGCGTAGCATGGCTCATTTTCAGGTGCCTTTCAAACAAAGAGATTGCTCAATTTCTCTGCGTTAATAGATTATTATAGCAAAATATTTACAACGTCGCAAATAAAATGTAGTTTCTATGAAAATTAATTGTTAAAAGTATACGTGAAAAAACTTATTCTATAAAAATTAGAATAAGACAAAAATACGGTATCACAAGTTTTAAAATAATAATAATTTTATTCCTTGAGAAACGAAATATAGATCACATAAAAAAATTAATTTGAAGGAATATAGGTACCCCATGAATGATAAATCACTAGATTTTGGGTAACTTTCTAACATACTATTAAGATAGTAAAATACGAAGTTACTAGTGCTTTCATTCATTAGACGACAAGGACAAATTATATAAACGCCACTTACGTATCATTATAACATTAGAATAAGGTTTCTTAGAAGTCGATGAGGTTTCCTTATAGACCACAAGCAACTTCGCTCTTCGTCGGGAGATGGGGGAAGATTCTATCAGTCGGCAGGATTAAACCAGGAAAAGCGCTTTTTGATGTCCTGTTAATTCAGCTGTCGCGAATTTCGTTTTAATTTGGCGTTTGATTAAATGAGAGGAAGAATAATCGCTCGCTGGATGTTGCACGAGGAAGAAGAAAGATATACACACTTGTAGAGTTCTTAAATGAAGTCCATGTTCTTCATAATCCTGATAGATTTCGCGGTTATTTTGCTATTGTTAATACACCAATTATTGTCTATTAAACTTATATACGGAAAAGTAAAATTTTAGATCATAGCGGAAAGGCAGGTAAATGCAGTGTTAACTCTTTTGCGAGTAAAGTATCTTAGCGAAGTTACAAATATTATTCGGCTGGAAAATTCAACCAGTTAATTTTAATTTTATTTGGAGTTTTATTGAATCGATATTTATCTGAATACATTGCTTCATGGTGAATTTATATTTTTAAAATTTTACGTACAGGTTGTCTATTATTGTCCTGAAAGAGAAACCCCCCTCTGTCTTTTTCTATAGCCAACAACGAAGAAAACAAAAAAGGGATACTGAAATTTCTAAAATCTCACGATTTCTAAAGCTTCGCGAATGAGTAATTTTTCTCATCTTTTTAAATTTCTGGATATTCTAAAATATTATTTGGTTAGAGGATCCGCCTAGGAGAGAGGTTATCGCAGGGTTCCACAAAATGAATCAAATTTCTCATTTAATTGCAATGTTTTCAATTTTGTTAGTAGAATTGTTTACTATGAAGTGGAGAAATATATTTAAAAATTTTTTGTTATGGAGTTGATTTATCGAAATTAATTACACCATTGGAATTTAAAGATTTACCTTTCTAGATTCAATACACGCAAATTTGTCGGTAACTTATGATTTATCGATCTATTAACTTCCTCATATTCGACTGACAAAATAAACCTGTCAGCCTTCCTTGGGAAGCGCTCGATCGTAAGTAACTTCTTAATAATTTTAACTATGAAAGGGATCTTTCGGTCGATGGTACCGATACTTTAATTGCTAGACTAACCAACGAAGTATTAATACGTTTTTTCAAACTTATTTCGATGGTAATTTCCATTGGAGATTTTCAAAAACTCTAACATCCAGAGAGGTGCAGGGCCCGTAACGACTGTCCCCCAACACTTACCATTCCACAGCTCTAATTGGCTACTCAAGATAAAGTATGTATTTGTATTTAGTTAATCTCAGCGATCAAAATGTATGTACGGCATTGACCACAGATTTATTTGATATTTATCATTTGGAACGAATAATGTATTTCTTATGGTATATCTGTAGTTTTTAGAGAATATTGGCACATGCTGCCGCTACTTACTCATTAAATTATCATGCTATTTATCGAATGAATTGAATGAATGAATACGTATCAAACTAATTTGGGGTTAAACATCATTTTGCTAGAAGGCCAATTTCAACGTATACTATAAAGAAATAAATAATAATCAGGCACGGAAAAAAGTTAATATGTTAGTTTTTTAGAATTTATGAATTATTTGCAAATTCGATCATATCAACTGACGTTTGGAGGAATGTCATACTTAATAAATTACACTAATAAATATGGCCATTGGACAGTATATATTCATTAGTGCGATTTATTGCGTTAATTATTTCCGAGTTTGTACTAATTGTATACTTCATTTCACCCCCCCCTCTCTCTTACAAGAAACAGATAGTTTCTTAGCGTTGGATGTCTATCAAAGTAGTTTTTGTTTGCATATCCCCTTACATTCCTTTATATAGAAAATGTTACATCTTTGAAATCTTTAAATAAAGTATTTTTCGTCGCCGTTATGCTTCGTTTGCAATTTTTTTCTAATTGCTGAATATCAGGAGTGGAATCGCTAGGAATGTGTTCACCAGAGAGGCATCCTACTGTATGTACGCGTCTTTTTTCGTTTTAATGCCGGAAATACAGTTTCAAGGACCAACGGAAGTCTCGAGTAGAATTGCAAAGGGAATGAATGAATATGAAGGAAGGAAAAAGGAGAGAGAGGGTTAATAGAAGCAGGAAGGGGGAAGCGTTGAAGATCTTGTAAGGTAGACATGAAACATGAGGTTATAGAAAGAGACCCCCATTTTTCTCGAAGGGAATTTAATGAAGAGGGTGTCTTGTTAAGGGTTATCCCGTGTGGGGAAGGAAAGTGCGTACGGCGATGGGGGTAAAAAGGGCCACTCATATGTGCGTGAATTACCCTCGCGCAAGGTGTAAGGTGAAAGAAGTGGACGTGAGGTATGTTGGGGACCTTCCCTTCTGCTTTGTATAAAGCGGTGGAGATAAGGGGTGAAAACCCAAGGGTGCGAGGTCCCCTAGACTCATGCAGAGTGAGAAACATATGAAATTTATATTTGCAGTTCCTCACAGGGTAAATCCACATTATGGGAGTTAGTAAGTTGGTGTTGTGAATAATCGGCGTTAGATTTAAGAAAACGTAGTTTAGGGTGTATATGTAGATAATATATTCATTGATTTACAGCTTTACATTCCTACAGTTATTTCCCAAGGCAAGAACTTCCTAAAATATGCCTTTCAGACCTTATTTTATTTATTTATTGATTCCTCGGCACAGTTAAGCTGGCGTCAAGTGGCAGCCATGTTTAGCTAGCCTGCCAGAGATACATCAACAGCCATATTTTCCATGCATTTACGCTTATATTTCGAGAATGAATATTTCATTTAGCCTGAAAATTGGTGTCGTTTATATAAACATCAGCAGCAAAGGCATTGATAGATTGATTCAGTCAATGTAGACATTTGGTGATACTTAGGATGCTTAATCCTCAATTTGAGAGAAAAAAGAAATGAAAAACATTTTGCTAATTCTTTATTATGGCTACATAAAATCTCTTCATTTACAAACTACGAAATAATATCATTAAAAAATTAACTAGTAAGAAATTTAAATATTTCCCATTACTCATTGAAGTAGGGGTAATTTTTTTGGATTAGCATTTTGAAAATGGGTTCAAGCTCAGAGGACATACATACTTCTCAGGTTAATACTGCAAATAATTATTTTCGCAATACTCATTGTTTTCGATGCATTTCTACTGAAATGTTTGAAGGTTAATTGTTCTATTATTCTCCGCAATAATCCTTAAGAGAACGAGTCTACTTCTAAGTACCAATGTTGAGAAATCCATAAAAAATTCACGCAAAAGGATTACTGCTGATGGGATTAGAAGCGAGCTGCGAGAGTTATTAAGTTTATTGTGGTTTTCTGTTTGAGCGCTATTTTTTAGAACGCTCATTGTTTCTTTTCTTCGAATAGGTTTGCGGAGAGACAATGTGATGTGGCCATAGAGCTGTGTCGTTGATAAAGTCCGTTAAATAAAAGTTTTAAGAGGCTTTTCTCGTTATGTTGCTCATCTGATTACCGTCATCGCAGTATCTCTGAGCTTAATAAGAATACATAATTCGAATCTGCATAATATCTGCATTTCATGGCAAATAAAATCGGCATTTCTTATTGGGCTGTTGGTTAGTAAAAACTGCTGTTTGAAAATATCGCTACTAAATCTTACTGAAATTTTCTGAAGGATTAATATATCATATCGAAACTTAATCCAGAAAATTATCTTTCGCAAATGATTTTTCTGGTAATAATTTATTAAGTTAAACCATTGATGTATGTTGAAAAGGGCTCCCGGATAGTAAAGTGGGCTGCGAATTCGTCTTTGGTGGAAGCGGTCTCGGGTTCGATTATCGGTGGAGGCCCATATATGCGAAATGACCTTTAGTTTTCTAATTACTTTTAACAATACTGTTACTAATGAATGAAAATTTAAGAATAATATGTTACATTTTACAATTTACAACTAAAATACTGATATCATACATTTTTCATGGTCATCCTCTCAGGAAATGGAGTAATTTTCCACAGAAGAATGTTTAATTATGATTAATTCGAAGCAAGGGAAGAGCGAAACTCCTCCTAGACTTCAAAAGATTTCATTGCGAAGGACAGAATCTAAACTTTAAAACGGTAGAGATCGAATGAAATCTCAGATTTTGCAATCTTGAAACCGATTCGGTAATTGGTTGCGGGAAGGTCATGCCACCGTATTTTAATTAAATTGAAAAATAAAATGAGGAATTTAACATTCGTGGAAATAACTTTGGAAAGAATCTGTGGGATTGTGGTTTGAGATGGGAACACGAATGTAGCCTTTCAATATTAATTAGATTCCACATCTAGGTGCATATTTGCAGCCGCGCATACACAGAGTTACAGACACAGCAAGAAGTATATGCCTTTATCTTACCCTTATCTGTATACTTCTAGCGGTGGTAACCGTACCAGAAACATATTTCCAGGCAGTTTAGCCTTTAAGGTAATATGGACACGCAATTTCTTCAGGCGAAGAGCTTCAGCGAAGGGTAGAAACTAATACAATTAGATTATACTAGCAATGGAAATTATTTTAGTTTTAATTTATTATCTCAGAAATCGGTCCTGTTACCTTATCTTGCTGAATAGAATTTTCTTCACTTCTTCTTTTCTTCTTGGGTACAGGATATAGAAAACTGTCTTTCGTGTACTTTTGTTGATTCTTTGTTATCCCTGGCATGTGACTACCTGAAAGCTACCGAAGCATGAGCGATATTGCGTATGATGTTCATCCCAGTCACTCCTAATAGAATGATATGTAATATGTAATTCCTAAGGTAATTACGAGGACTTATTCCGCTTATAGTGTTACGGCTCAGTAAGGAAAGCAACAGCAAACTACCTCACTCCTCTTATTACCTCACTCCTCACATTACCACACTTGACCTCATTCCCTCTCCAAAGCTTTTCTCGTAACTATTGGTTGAGGGATTGAAGATCTAACCAGCCATTGGGCTGATGAATGTACTGGCAGACCTTGAGGAAGATTGTCTCTGCGTTGAAAAGTGGTTTGAGAACTTTTGTCATCATATTGTACCGAAAATTTTGTTTTGAATCCCAACAACGGAGAAACATTCCGCCAACAAGAAGGGCAAGGACGAAGAGCTTGGTAGAAATCGAATTCCCCAGAGAAGCTCACGTAACATCCTTGGAACGCGACCCTGATCGAGGTCGCCATTCTTGGCCGTAATCCCACCCCTCATTATCCCAGCGAAGGGAAATCGATGGAAATATTCGAATCCTTTCAAATTCTCGCCTTGAAAGTGGCGATGCTAGTAGATGAGTTTGGAAAGAATTATTAATCTTTTGCGTCACTGTTTCTTTCACCTTCTCCTTCGCGTTCCTTAACCTTTACTGAAATTCGTCGCATTTTCGCTCACCAAAGTATGGCAGGGGATGGAAAGAGGATTAGAAGTGGGGAAGAAGTGCTGGAGGAAGTGGGGTAAGGGAAGAAAATAGGATTGTGGCTAAAGGACGGAGATGGTTAAGTTGATAAGATTGAAAGATTGCGCTAATGAGAATTAGCGGGTAAAAGGGGAATTTGAGGTACTTTTATTTCAATAGATCTGGATTAGAATTGATACTCTTTTAGTTATGTTGTGAAATCTGTCGTCATGACACAGTTAAGGATTCATGAAGGTTTGATACCGGAAATGGAAAGTGAAAGTTTAAGTTAAAGTACTTAACAAGTCAAGAGAACTTCAAAGCGTTGAAGCTATGAAAGATTTACCTGACTTCATTGTTCGAAACTATGTGAACTCTGAAAGATGAAGCTCCAGGGGGAATGAATAGGTTACGCGATTGCCTCCGACGAAGGAATTAACGAATCGTACACTTCTGGATTAAATCCCTATGGAAGCCCAATGTGGCCGCAATTCATGAGATATCTTGATTGTAATAATAATACTGTTCTAAAGGATAAAGAGATTTAGCAAAAAAGTTTCCTTTTTTCCTTTACATATACGTGACTTTCAAAATGCCTATACTTCCCTAAAGTACTTTTACTTAGATACTTTTACGGTCTTTTTTTTAGATTGTCATGTGATGAAAGTAATGATATTACTTATTTTAAAATTGGACTTCTCTTTCTGCATCTTCATTCTATTGTCTTTATTTCGCTATTTATATTATTAAATGACTTCAGAAAAAATACTTAATTTAAATTTAAAACTAAATTCTAAGGAAAATCGAACCTGAAAAAGTCTGACAGGAAGGGGGCATAAACCTGGAATCTTCCGCTTTTTGAGTCGATGTTTAACCAATTAAGATATTAGCCAGAATATTTTAATATGACACTATGGGAGACTGTATGCAATGCCTTTTGTAGACCTTATTTTAGGATTTTTCCTAGGTGCACCACTTTGTGCGGAAAATCACATTTAACAATTTTATTGCTAAACTAAATTACTGACAACCCTTCTTTTTGGAAACAATTATAATAATGATCTGAAATTCGTTTGCCTCCTTTGAAATCTGTCTTGGAAATCAGTGACCGAATAAACCCGTTAAGCTAGATCTAACCATAATATTTCCATCGCTGTGAATCCTAAACTCAATTATGTTGTAAGTCTCATTGTTAGTAGATCATTTATTGAATTCCTTTATGACTCCAAATGTACGAGATTTTATACGTTATTAATCATTAAATCATTATAATTGAAATTCATTAGTTTCTAATCTCTTATGTGGGTGGGATGGATTGCGTGGATTTAATTTGTTTTCATTAACTATCACTCGATTCAATATTACGCCTTCCCGGCGGTAAAATTGAGTTTTATTCGCGCATTTAAAATAAATTAGGCTCATTAGCTTCGGCCGGAGCCATTCTCCCTTCGCAATAGATTTTCATGGCTTTTTAGCAATGGCCGATTTCAGATGGCTCTAAAAATAACTCTTCGGCGAGTGGTTGGGAGATTCGGGACAGGAAATGGGGAGGATACCCAGAGGAAATCACGGAAGAGGATGGGGAGATAGGATGGGACCCAAAGACAAAAGGAGGCCGGTGAAAAAGGCTGAGAGAGTTGAAGGAGGTGATAAGGCGAAGAGTGAAGACAGAAAGTGAGGGAGAAAGTTATAAGGTGGGGAGATGACAAGGAGGAGGTATCTTGGGAGAGGAAGTACGGTACCCGCTACGTAAAGCGCCCGTAAAAGGACCTTTTTGTTTCGATGGAGGAAATTTAATTCGGTCCCGACAAACGGCACGTAACAGCGAAGGGACTGGTGCAGCGTTGATCACGGGGTACTAGGCATTTTATTTGTTCGTCTAGTTTTCGCATAACTATGTAATTTTAATAGAATTCTCTGCTTTAGCCGTGATTTCGAGGTAGGACTCCATGATGGAACAAGGATAAGGCGACGACCAATCACAATTTTTATTGCAAAACGACCATAATTCCGGCGCATATCGAAACTGACTTATGAATAAAATAATAAAAACAAGTGTTTAAAACTCGTATTACCCATTAATTCGGCACGCGTGCCCCAAGTGACACGCGGATCGGCGATATTTTTGCTGTATGTGTTTCGTTGAAAATATTTCAACTCAAAAACAAATGAATGCTAATTTTTTAAACTGGCAATCGTATTTCAAGGTAGAAACATTTCAAGCCCATCATCGTCTCAGTATCATAAAAAATGTCTGTATGATTGGATGTTGGTCTTTCAAATCTTAGATCTTAGCTTGGGCAAAGCTTTACAAGTAATTAATCGCTAAAACATATTCTCGTAGTTATTTCTGGTCGTTCTTTCCGCATAGCATCAGAGAAGCTATTAGGGTAGATTACGTAATGTATTAATACACCCCATGCCATACTCCACTGGCGGCTCGCGGGGTATAAATCTAAATTTTCTTTCAAAGATTCGGATTCCTGGATAAGTGGATTGCAAAAATTAGGAAGCTCGATTAATAAAATAATAAAAACAAGTGTTAAAAATCTATATAGCACGTAGAAAAATCTCAGAAGCTTATTCTTGTTAGAGATTTACGAGTATATGAGCTTGATAGTATAGTGAGAAATGTATCTGCAAAATGAAAAAAAAATCGATCTAGTACAAGTGACATGTAAGAAACTACAGCGTCTGGTTATATATTTTCCTTGATAATCGTTTTTACGCAAATATACTTCAACAATGTGAACGCTAGTATTTTAAAGCCCAATTTATGTTGAATCACCACTATGAATCATTAAAAACATTAAATTTTAAAATAATTAACATCATATTCTATCACGAATATGCGCAACAAGGCCTTGTTTGATGAGTCGTAGTTGTTACTTCAATGTTCCTTTAAATATGCGAAAGAACCCGAGCAAGCGGGTATCTTTGCTAGCAGTGATAGTGGTACTCGAACAGTTTGGTACCAAAAAATCGAGCAATTTGGAAGCAGTGAGCTGGGTGACAGCGGATGAAGTAGTTTCATTTTATTATCTCAGCTTTTTCGGGAGAATTTCGATTCGGAGCCGTTCCATGGTATGTTCTATGGTAGATAAGTCGTTCTCGCTAAAAATTCGTGCGTTGGATTTTTTTCCGCTCGTATCTTTATGGGCCAAGCTGGAGCCCTGTTGCCTCTTCTCTCTCCGAACTTGCGGTATTTATGACTCTTCCACTATCTCTTTAATTAGGTTTTCAGTTTAGATGAATGGCAGGAATGTTCTGAATTGTATTTTTCGAACGTTTTCTCTTAATGAAATGCATTCAGGGATGGCCCCATGCGGTAAAAGTTGGTTTATCTTTCGTATGTAAAATTACTCTTATATTGGTTAATTATGGTGGTTATGAACTCTTTTCTATGGATAAAAAGGTTTTATCTATAAAAATCTTAAACCGGTCTTAGTACGTCCTTTACGCAAATTTATGAATAGGTCATCTGACGTGATAATGGCAAAAATCTTCCTTTTTGAGCATTAGGATGAAAATTCAAGCAGATGCCAACATCGTGTATCAAAATAGAAATAGATCCCTGAAATAATATAAATTCGGTTCGCAGAATGTTCAATATCCAAAATTGTGTTTTGGAGATTTAAGGGGGGAAAATTACAGATTCGCTCATTGGCAAGATTTACCTTGATGAAAATGACGACAATATTGGCAGGCTTAATGTTGAATTTAATATAATAAGAATATCATAGAACTAGAATAAAGTAGAATTAGGTTTTTAATAGTTTAGGGGGTTTAGCGGATTCTGAATCCGACTAAGTAGATTCGGTGCAGAAGATACTCTAGTGGTATGCTCTGCGTCATTCCGTATACTCCATTCCGATAACAATGTAAGCTTCCGGTGAACACGAAGACGATATTTAATTTCAAACGACTAACTCTTTACTTTATCACGAGTTGGAGTATTCAAATCAATTATTTGTGTAATAACATAGGTAGGAAACGTAGATATGTAAAACGATGAAAAGTTATATTTGTTGCTGTCCCTACAAATATAACATTTCAACATCTCATATAAGGAGCAAAGATGTATAGATTGTTGATATATGATGAGTAAAGAAACCCCTGCATTTTTGAAGTAATTGGTCTCTCAGCCACAGAAAATTGGCTGGCGGAATAATCATGTAAAGTAATTCAGCCGCTTTCCTCGTGACGAGAAAATTGTGATGGATTGATCTTTAATCACTTGAATTGGGTTGGATATTTCCTCTCATCTTTTAATAGATCTCTCGCTCTCGCCAACCCGATTAAGAGAAAGCAGAATTTGATTTTCTCAATCAGTGTCATCTGCAGAATCACTTAGAATTCGTTGTTAGCGTTAATGTTGTTCGCGGAAGAGATATTTCAATACGTAGCATTCTCTTTTGATTGCCCTTCGCTTCATATCATCGTTGGTCTTTTTGCACTGTGAAATACAGATATAGGGGTTTCTAAATATTCCTCTCTTTTGACAGCGGCAGCTGTCTTTTTGACATTTCTGTCTTTGGGCTTATTTTAATTTACTGGATCGCGAACAATATTGTAATAAGTAAGTGAATTTCAATCATCGTAGTAACCAAGTGACTATTTTATTCGTAGGATATTCTTGCAACACACTTCGAAGTGTGCAGTACAGTATTAGTACTGCGCAGAATTCTAGTTTTTTATACTTGTAAAGGTTTCATGGATGTAGCCAGTGTCACACGAAAATGAGAAAATCCGATGTAAGGTGAGAGTAAACCTGAAGTACGTGAAAATATAATATTTTTATATTTCGCGTCTTCGTAAATTAGTACGTTAGGGAATGAGTGAAGAGGGCTTAAAGTTTGTCACTTTAATAAGTTTTATATCTAATGGTGCATCGAAAGAGGTGTTCAGAAGATAGAAGATCCCTGAATGGAATGACTGAAGGGGCAGTGAACCTGACGATGCGATGTTTTGAATCGATTTCAACACAGTTCTACCTTGATATATATATGGGAGATAGGGTGTTCTTTATTCCCCATCATATTCATTTATCGTCGAGCATCAAATTCCGGTATCGTAGCAAATATTGCCGTCGAATTATCGTATAAATCGACGACTGAAAAGTTGCCTCCAGGTTACTAGATTTTCGGTACTCAGATATACGAGTAATGTTTTCCAATCTGGTTTCCCTAGTAGCTTGTGCATAATTTATTTTGAAACTATTTATTTTATTTAAAACTTTATTTTATTTGCTTTGAAATGATGATCATTCATGAACAAATGTTTTATTTCTATACTTATAAATGCGCTTTTCAATCGTTTGAAGACTAAAATATCAAGAATATTACAACGGTGTCAGTCGTAAGGTTTCGAAGATTCGGGAGTTGAAATCGAACTAACTCACATATACCTATTAAATTGTTTTCCCGGTATGACGGTTCATTTTCCATTATTACATAGTTACAGGGGCACATGAAGAGTTATTGTTTAGGGGGGGGGGGTGAACTCAAGTACTGTAACCAATAATCTCCCATTCACGCTGTAATGCGAACTAATTTATTATCATTATAATAAAGTACGAGGGATGTATGATAAGTATATGATATACCTGTGTTAGGCAAGAAAACGCATTTTTTTTAAAGTTCTTTTAAATTTATTTCTCAATATAGTCTCCTTTCAACTCAATACATTTAGTCCAGCGATATTCTAACTTTTTCAAGCCATCCAAAAAATACGTTTTGTCGAACTCTGCAAAATAGGCCTCTGTTGTGGCGATGACTTCCTTGTTTGACGTAAATCGCTTTCCCCCCAAGCCATTTTTCATGTTTTTAAACAAAAAGAAATCGCATGGGGCCAAATCTGGAGAATAAGGTGGATGAGGTAGCAATTCGTACCGTAATTCGACCAGTTTTGCTGTGGCGATTGCAGATGAGTGAGCTGGTGCGTTGTCATGATGGAAGAGCACTTTTTTCTTCGCCAAATGGGGCCTTTTTTCCTTAATTCAGCATCGAATCGGTCCAATAAATCAGTATAGTACTGCCCCGTGATTGTCCTTCCCTTCTCCAAATAGTCGGTGAAGATAATGCATCGCGAATCCAAAAAAAAAACGGTGACATGGCTTTTCTGGCCGATGGAACCGTTTTCGCCTTCTTTGGAGCAGGTTTGCCGGGTGAAATCCACTGTTTTGACTGTTCTTTCATTTCTGGTGTGTAGTAATGGATCCATGTTTTGTCAACAGTCACGAAACGCCGTAGAAACTCTTTCGGATTGCGCTTAAACATGTCCAAACAGTGTTCCGAAGTTGTCATGCGATTACGTTTTTGCTCCACTGTGAGCAAACGTGGCACCCATCTCACCGATAGCTTTCTCATGCCCATTTTTTCGTGTAGGATACTTTGTATGCGTTCAATTGAGATGTTTACAATGTCCGCAATCTCTCTGATCTTCACACGGCGATCTGCTAGCAGGATACCATAGACTTTGTTAACCATATCCTCCGTAGTCACCTCATTCTTGGTAGTGCAATCCAATTCTCGACACGTTGGAATTCCATTGCTCCTAGTTAAAGGATGATCAATCGTGAGATGATACTGCTTGACAATTGTTATTAGTTTTCAAAAATTAAACTATAATATTCGAACGAAATCAACCGGTTACTCTATGACATGAAACGCCGGTAAAATACTCCTTACTGGGTATTCGAATCTCGAATTTTAGAAAATATCAACTTAGCTGGTGCCTGAAACTTTTTTCAGGTCTTTATTTCAGTTGGTTTGATGCACCAGTTTCCTTTTTGTGGCCCTTCCCCACTCGGGATATCCCGTCCGCCGAACTTGCCAAGAATATTTACCTTGAGACCCACTTACTGTGGGGGTCAAACGCAGGATTCTGCCTGAGTAGAGCGGGGACCACCAAAACGGGCCCGGATGTAAATATTTTGGCTCTGAGACAATATCCGACATCCTTGGGTGGGGAAACTATGGTATAGTTTTTGAAGCTACTCGTTACAGTTTGGGATATTTGAGTTTGGGAACCGGTGAGGCCATTTTGCAATTAGAAATTCGGAGGGAAAGCTAATTTCGCCGTTTACATTAGCAGAAAATACATCTGTCGCAAAATAAATCATGGAAAAACATGAAATACTAACGTGATTTCAGGAAGTCAATACATTTTCTGCCATGCTTCTCTTATCAATACTGATTGTACTGAAAAATAAAACTCTGAAGTAACAAAATTGCTCAATTATTAAGTATTATATTTTTGTATTTTAATTTTATTATATTGCTCATGCGCGCAGCAGTCTTAAAAATCACTTATATTAAACGGAATCGACGAATCATATTTCAAAGTAGTAAGATAACCAAATAACTGCAAATTACTCGATGGAAATTATTTGCCCAATAAGTTGGCGAAAGAAAATTATTTCCACCAAGATTGATTTTTATATGTTCTTAAAAATGTTAAACATTTATAACTAAGAAAAATTTTTAGAGCGACTATTTCTGATTTTTAATGTATAAATATCTCCAACTAATCGATCTTTACGTTGTTAACCCATGATGATGATAAGTAAGGAATGTTCAGCGATATTTATTTTCATATTTTGGAGTCTTCCAATGAGTATTTATGCATGTGTTATTAAAGTTATCAGATATCATCGATGTGTTCTATCTATGGTAGAACGCCACAGAGAAGAAAAGACTACTAAGTATTTTTTCTTTCTCCTTATCAGATATCATTGTAACCTTATCGCACATTGTTTGATCATTTAAAAAGTAAATTCCATCTTTTTTTTATTCCGAAGAAAGCTCTTTTCATTGTTTAAACTGTAATAGTAAGCTACTTCTTAAAATGGTTTTCCCTTCCAAATGAAATTGTGATTGTAGAGATGTAATATTTCGCGAAGATTGCAATTGACAGTTTATTTCGCTGGATGCCTTTTCCGTTTCTAAGTTGACAGATTTTCATCATATTTCCAGAAATAGCAACAACGCCGTTTCGAATGCTTTATGAGGACGAAGGAAAAACGAATTTCCGCCCTTCAAAGAGGATTTCGTGCGAAAGATGTCGTATGAATCGAAAATGAAGTCTGTTGCTTTCATTCTAGTTGACCGGTTTTACTGAAAATTACTTTCTATGTTATTTATTTTTATTCTTTTGTGCGATTGGATTACTTTTCATTTTGTTCTCTACCGGAAGTGCTTGGATTGAAAAGCGTCACCAAAAGTCCAACAACCAAATATTGGCTGCGTCCACGGAAAATGTAAAGTGTAATTTTCATTCTTGCTTTTTCTTGTCATGAATTTCCGCACAGTAAAAACTTTTTCGAATGATTCATTATAACCTCTTTTTGTCCTGCAAACTTCGGTGTGCGATAAACGTCGCTCTTTCATCGAAACTCATTTCTTCGAATTTTCAGATTTACCAGTAGGTAAATATTCTATATTATTCGACCTCCCTTTCTTCGCAGCGAAACTTTTTCTATCTTATAAAAACATTATTAGTAACACATTTTAGGCGTGAAATCACTTGAATTGTGCTATACCAAAAAACCAGCAAGTAAGTCATGGAAAATGGCTTAATGTTTCCAAACCTCAACGGTCTTATGCATTCCGAGTTTTTTTGGCCTCCATTACAAGCCAAGCGAACATCGCCAAGGTAACCTTCGCATTATACATCATAGTTTACAGCAGGTGGTGGTTCGTTCCGATTTGTAATATCATCGGCTTAGATTGCGCGAAATTCACAGCGGAGGTATCCACAGATGATATTTTATGAGTGATCCAGTTAAATACGATAAATCTTTTTGTATGATAGTCTAGCCTTTCAGATTATCTCTAAGAACATAATACAAATATTTTGCCACTTTCACTCCTGATTCATTTTGTCAATTCCTGCTTTTAAATTTTAAGAAAATGGTATGACCCTGTTGATCTCTTTTTGTAACGTTAAAATTATTTTAGTTTAAGTTATTTATTCTTACTATGAATCGCATAGGATCAAGTTTGTTCCTGAATTTGGATTTTCCGAATTTTCTTTTGTATTGCCACACAGATGTTAATTTTATTTTTGAAAATGTCGCTTGATACTCTCTGAAAATTAGCTAAAATTCCCTAAATCAGAATAAAATATCGCTGAAAAGTACTTAAAAACTAACATAGCTTAAATTTGCTTCTATAAATGGAGCATCAGTTCAGAAATTACGCAATTTAAAATTACAGTATTAATTTTGTCTTTTATCATCGAAAGTAATGGCATTTGAATTTAGTATAAGTCACATACGTCATGTTAAGAGCAAGTTGAGGAGGGTTGATGTAATAGAACATATTGAGTACGAGGTGTCGCTAAAACAATTAAATTGTCGCTAAAAGAAGGAAAAGAAAATCTAGTGATAACATCGCTAAATTGGCAATAGTATAATACTGTTATTTACTAACCGATGAAATTGATTATGCTATTTTAGAAAGCAATCAAGACGATCTGTAGACGACTTGACGTCTGACGAAGAATACTTCGACTACTGCAAAATTGTTGCCATCTCACCAGCCTTGACGAGGCATTTCCTTTATACTCTCCTAATATAAGTTACAAATCGAGATGGGTTTGGTTGGAATACAATGTTGCGGATTTCGAAATATTTCAGATAGGGTATAGTCAGCCTAAGTTAAAGTGTTCCTACGGATATAAAAGTTGCTTTAATATTTTTTATGCTAATGAATAAACCGTACGCTTCATAAACCAGCAAATCAACTTTTCTTAAACTTTCCGCCCCAGCTGACGACTTGCAATTAAATTCGGCAATTCCTTGCTATTATATATATCTTACAATTAGTTGTGAAACTATTCGGCTATAACAACGAAAAAATTGGGATTCCTGTAAGAATTATGATGCAATAAGATTTGCCTTTTATGAGCGATGTTGAGACTGGGAGGTCCCATCTTGTATTTAACTCATTATTAAGTGAAATTACCATAAATTGACATTAAATACCCGAGCATTCGCCATTAGAATGAATATTATAGGAAATAAAGGTTTTTGGGTACGGTTTTTTGAAGAAAAATCTTAGACGTATAATGAACACAATAAATATTTCGACTTAAACTATTCAGAAATAGAAAGGTTCTATGGAAAACCTAAATACATGGAAAAAGCATCTTTGAATCCTTGGGATTCTGATGAATCACAGAATAAAATAAATGTAAAATGCGTAGGAAGTGGTCAGAAGAAGAACAGGGTACGGAAAATTAGCATCATGAGCATTAAAATACCTGGATATTCTCCTACAACCTCCGGGAGTTCAAGACGCCCATGTTAGATCCAGGACGTATGTTCGTTCCTTCGGTAAATCCAGATTTGTGCATCGCTCTGCCAACCACCGAGCCTCAGATTTATCGCACATTTCCGTTAGGGGGCCTTAAGAATCCTTTTCCCTTCCCGCCTTTTTTTTAACAGCCTCTCCGTAGCCCTTCTTCCCTCACGACTCCCGCGCATAGCTCTCGGCCGCTTCCCTCTCCTCTCTTGCTCTTCCGCTCTTCCCGCACAATCCCGCATCCACTGTCGTCGTTAGTCGCATGGTCGTCCTTGCTAAGGGCGGTGCTCTCCGTGCCACTTTCATCGTCGCGTCGCGCAGGCGACAGTGTCGAAAAGTCGTGCCGCGTATCGTCTCGTGCTCCGAGGAAAAGACGAAACGCGTGTGTATTTGCATCTATGTGCGTGTGAAAATCTCTCCGCGATGGAAGAGGAGAAGAGCGCGTTACGCATGGAGCGGTTCACCGTCGATCTGTCAAGATTGGTACAGGCTCAGGCTCAAAGATTAGTACGTGCGCTACTGTATTTTTCTCGTAGGAAAGTTGTTGTGCCTTGCGATGAGAATGGCGCATGTTTCCTTGTTCCTATCGCTTGGCCTTGGCTTTTTATACCTTCCGATCGGGAATTGTTTATTTTTTGTTTCGTAATCGAGCTCACTTTACGGCTTGGGTGTTGAAAATTTGCGATGCGGTGAAATTTGTGATGTTCGTGTAGCATAAACAATAGTTCGATTAGTATAATCATCTTAGAGGTCGGAGAGCTAATGACAGTGAAAAATTTGTTTCATGGTCTTCCTCTTGGTAGATCCCGATCGATGGGCCGATCTTTTATTTCAGAAGTCGATTTCCGGTGAGGCTGTCATGTCATTTATTTCCGGTACAGAAGTTAACTTTATTTCAGATTTGTTTAGATGTATAGGTCTTCTACCTGCATTAACAATCCTTAAGCAATAATCTTTTTCTGTGTCTTGCACAATTCTGGATTTTCCTGACGTTTTCAATCCTCTCACGATTTTCTTATCCGGTCCTATAAAGGGATCATTTGTATTTGTTTTGGGTGTAGAGATACAATTCGTAAAATTGCTAGTTGAAAGTTACCACGAATTTTGTTTGTATAATTTTCATGTAATAATCTATATCTATGTAATGAACTGTTTGGGAACGTGCGAATGTATGTATGAAAGCGGTTCTTGGGAATGTATTAATTTAGTTTCACTCGAATACCTCTTTATTTCGTATTCAACATTGTGTCAGAGTCCAAAAGGGAATCTCTGTTTATGAAGATTATTCTCTCTGCGTAAGCATATCTTCTGCCTTACGTGCAATCCTTGGTTAGTTTTCCTCTATGATGTAAGCTCCCAGGAACTTATTATCGAGCGATTGCATGTACCATTCCAAGATTGGAAATGTTTAAAGCGACACATATTAGTGTTATGATTGCCTAATTAATGATCAAGTACTTGTAGTTGTCTCTGTGGATTAGTTTTATTGGATAGGGAGATAAAATAATTTATGATCAGCATTTAATTTCTTTTTAGCATCTGTTGTTTCAGTCGTTGAAAATGGAAAATGATTTGGGAATATGTCAAATTTCATTTTCCAGAAATCTATGAAAGTTATTTTCAGAGTAGAAGTATAGGAAGTGGAGACGCAGTTGAAGTGGGCGTGTTCGTAGTCTTCTAGAGTCGGAATAGATTGATCGCTTACGGGTCGAAACAATGTGAAAATTTTTTATGGCAATTCCTTTTCGTAATTCCCGCCGTTTCCTTTTATAATTAAGTAATTAATTGATTCGCCGCCATGTAACATTTTCTTTTCGCCAATCTAATTTTATTTCGGAGGCTTAAGTATTACGAAATGTTTTAAACTGCTCGTATACAGATTGTTTCACAAAACGGCTTCATGATAAAATTCTTTACTACACCACAATAAAATTGTTTTATTGTGGTGTAGTAAAGAATTTTATCAAGAAGCCGTTTTGTATTTATGAATACCACGAAGTGAAACCTGAGTCTGTTTCGTAGATTGTTTCACCTTTCTATTCAATAAACCTATTGCTCATCGTCGATACTAGAAGCCATCGGTTTTTGTCGCTTAGCTGGACAAAGTTGCACGCATATGCATGACTTTCTCAGCTGTGTTTTTCTTAGCGGCGAAACTGTATCGGTAACTTATGCCTGGTTTCTGTTTACCACCCGCAGCACGACGTCACGCGAAATCCTGCATGCAAGCGCTCATTTTTTGTGCAGCTCCTTTCAAAAATCTCCCTTGCAACCCCACACGTATCGTTTGATACACAATTCGCCGGAGTCTTCGAAACGTAACAATTTCCGCGAACTGGCGCAGCAACGAGCATTCGTTTGTTTATCTATCGATTCGAATGCAGGGCGAGATGTTCCCGTCGGCTCCTTCCTGCAAGGCGAAAAGAAAAAGAATATATGCAACCCACCGGGACGGTGACCTTGTGAAGGAGAGAAAAATGTATTTTCTCCGATTATTTTTTCCATCATGTGAAACCTTTTCGGAGCAATCGGAGGGAGGCCCAATCCTCGGAATGCCGCCGGTGCTCGGCGTAACAATGGGTGGAAAAAATTCCCGAGGATGCAAAGCGATCCGAAGTTGAAACGGTTGATTGATTGGAGTCGTGAAGGAGAGGCTGTAATTTGAGAGTCCATTCTGTGATTGTCACAGTACGTCGTCACTTCTTTCGACGTCCGATGGACTGAATCTATGCTTCGCTTACAGTTAGAAGATTTGGTAATTGGTCCAGGAAAACTGAAGGATCCACGAACCGTTCGATTAACGTGTTACTAATCAATAGGCACGTGATACGTCGGTGATGTAGTTGGAGAAGACAAGGGGGAAGAAAGAGCATCATATCCGAAAAAGATTATGATACTAAGACTTATAGCCTTGAATTTTTAATTATAATACCAATAGATAAAGAATCCGCAATTCTCAGCCTATAAGACGCATTTTGATTTTTCGGGTTGGATTTCAGAAAAATATAATCGGCGCGTTTTCATATCAAAGCAAATGGGTCTGCATATACCATAGTATTCAACGTGAAAATTCATTCATCACAGAATCTCAAATACGTGTTAATTGTCGCTATAAATTATGCACACAGTTATTTTCACTTGAAGCCTTCTCGGATTGCGGCTGGCTTTTCGAAAAATTTATCGGGTCAGAATTTTTAGGCGAAGTGGAAGACATTTTAATTCCAGTAAAAAACGAGCGCGATCTTCGAGAGGCATCGACAAAGCTCTACAAGGAAGTAATTGCTGAAACAGACTGTTACTAACGGCTGTCCTTTCCGCATCGTATCAGAGAAGCTCATAGGGTAGATTAGGTGAGGTGTTAATACACTCCCAGCCACACGCTAAAGACCACTAGCGGGATGTACATATATCTAAATATCGAAAACATCCTTACTCGTTGCTTAGACTTTAGAATAAGGTTTCCCTATGTAAAAGAGCATCTTCTGGGCCTCAGAATACGATACACATATATTCAACGTTTTGTTATGTAGGCTTTCGTTTTCATTTGTAAACCAACAGGACAAATCTTTTATATTCACGGCAACTGATGTTCACTGTAGATCAAGGGTTTCCGACCTTGGGTACGAGAAGCTCGTCCAGGTTGTAGCAGGTTAGAAATTATAATCTGCAAACTAATTTCGAGCAGAATTTCCAAAGATTGATTTCTCTGGCCTATCTTTCTCAATATTGAGGAAAATACTTAGAAAAATGAGGTTATTTTTAAGGTTCATGCTTCTAATTGCTGATGTTTTAATTGACATTTTCCTTTCTTCACTTACCGGTGAAGTTCCAGGCGGTGAAAATCTTTCGTCCTGATTATTTTTCCAGCCGGAGAGTTTAGGGCTTGGTTATGCGGTTTTGAAAACCCCTTTCTAACTACGTACATTCAACTCATTCTGTTGTTGTCGGAGATTACTAAGAGATTCCTCCTCAGAAGATTCCATACAGATTGCCAGACAATCCAGCTGATATTTCAAAATGTATCAATTGTTTATCACTGATAACAACAGGATAGAATTGTTTATGTTCTTTGAATGCTTAGCTTCTTGCACTCGGAATTTCTTTCTATCCGTTTACCGTAGTTTTTCATTATTTCAGGATAAAATATCACTCATTGCATGCTCGTGTGCCATTCGCTGAGCGTTTTCTTTGCATCGAAGCCCTACTACGTCTCACGTTAAGCTAATCTAGCTTGGGTCATAGAAGGCAGAGTCTTTCAATGTATAATCCTCCAATTTTATACTCTGAATGAGGTAATTGGTCACGTGATGGCGACGAATATTTTCTCATTGCCAAGCAGCATCCATAGGCCCTTCATTAGCGATCGCTTTTGATTTCCAGGACGTATGGAGAGTTTAATGAACTCTTTGGCTTTAAATTTCCTACGTTAACGACCGCTTGTTCTAAGGTTTACGACCTGTTTTCTATAGTTTGACGATGTTAGAAGGCGTCAAGAAATTTTATGTCTATAAAGGATTACACCTTTTCGATCAGAGAAGTGAATATCACTTGTAAAGAAGTTGAAGTTATTTTCTAACTTTTTGTGCGCATTTTACAATGCGTGTCTCTTTTGTCGATAACTCGTTATTCTGAAAAAGTGTTACTCTAAAAACAGTAACCGGATGGCATAGTCTTCAAGTAGTAGAAAGTAGAGTAGGATCTTTTATTTATAAAAGATACGTTCTTATAAGAGTGGACGATTATCCGTGTTATCAACGTAATTGTATGTGAAAATGAAATCAGTGACATCGGCGAAAACGTTTTGGTTAATAGATAGATTCGGCTTTGTCTTTTGGCATTCTATATCCAACAACAAGACGTTTTTATATGATTGGGCTTAGTTTATATAAAAAGTGTTACGTCTTCAGTTTATATAAAAAGTGTTACGTCTTCAATTACTTTTTTTTATTTAGCTCGGACATTTTATAAAGTCGATCGGAAAGCCATGCGGAACTTCCAACTAGGAAAATAAATTATATCCGTAAAAATAGTGAAACTAAGTAAGTCAAACAATAATGGCTAACCGATTACTTTTGCAATTAATGTATTCGTAACTAATATTCATATCTCCATGACTGATTTCATGTGAATAGAAAAAGAGAGAATCGTCATTGGAGACAGCAAATGTAATCATGAAATTCCTCATATTCCTCAATTAATATAAAGAAATAATTTCAGTATATTTGCCTCTAATGATTACACGAATCCCATGAATTTATTAGACTGTACTCTTCAATTGAAATAGTAAAAATAAAAAAGTGCCTTTTTTCATATTAGTCAGCTTTTCGTTTGGTCGATTTCTTTTTACTAGTACTTACGTAAATTAGGTATGCAGTTTCTCAGTTCTCTTTTATTCGAAGAAAATGAATTTTATCGTGCCTAGCATTAATCAGAATTGTCGCAGCTTATAAATTATTAACTTGGAATTTTATTATGCCTTTCCTACGGGAATGAACAACAGCTTCGAATGCTCAGTCCATCGGATCAGCTCATTTCCCGTGGTGGTTAAGAATGAAATATCGCCGTTACGTACGCTGGCACTCGCCGCGATCTTTCTCATGCATACTTAAGGAGTCGCCTTGGAATCGTCACTTCGTATTCATACCAGCTGAACTCCGTCTTCTCGTCCATTTTCTCCCGCACCTGTTTTTCACCATTTTCTTTTCCTTGTCCGCTTCCTTTATCATTTCGCACCACTCACTCTTTTTTGAGATCGTTATATTTCTCTCCCACGTATTGCATTTGTGTATCCAGTCCCACAGCGTCAACGCAGAGCCAAGACGTTTCTCACTTGAAGAATGCAAAAAATGCGATTGAGTCTCGAAAAGGCGATATGAAGAATGAAATGCGCACTGCACCATTGAGGCTTGCAATCATTAATATGCATTGCTGTGTGTTTCATCACTTGTTCTTCAAAATGCCATCTCATTACTCTATCGCAGCCCCAGTTATTGATCATGATTAATCGCAAAATGTGCAAAAATATTTTCGGTGAAGAAAGACCTCTTGAACGTTATCATTTTTTTGATGGACTTTTTAAAGGATTGCTTACATTTACCTAGATTTTTATCCCCAATTCCCTTAGAATATTTCAGGAAATATCTCAATATATTTGGAACAAAAGAGCCAAATAAATCGGATTGACGCGAAACCAAGATACAGTGATACCTTGGCCAACGAAGACGATTCGTTCCGGAATCACATTCGTTAGCTGCAATCTTCGTTTCACTTCTCGCTGTCTAGAACATAACCCATTTGGGTTGGTGGGTGTCCCCCATGTGATGCGGTCAACTCATTTATTTGCCACACCTTTAGACGGAAAAGGTGATATACTGAAATGGCCCGATCTCTCATGCTTGCTGCTTTATGTTAGCACTCTCATCCATCAAAACATTCTTTAGTCGAAACCATATTCTTTAGCCGAATGTAGGAAAAAATCTTCGTTAGCTGAAAAATTCAATACTAGGATCACTCGTTAAACGAGGTATCACAGTATAATAACATGTAGTGCAATAACGATTCGGAAAAATCTAATCTGTTGCTTCAGTGGTTGATGATTAATGTAACCTATGCCGTGAAAGTGGCGGAAAATCAACTCTTACTATAACTACGTCAGCTTTCGCTTCTGCTTTATTAATCCTTAAAGTAGCAATCAAGTTCTTTCTAATTTTTGCAATTCCTCACTCCAGTTTTCCTTCGGTTGTGTTCCACTTCCGCAATTTTCACTGCATATTTTTCCTTACGGAAGAAAGGTGTTTCCAACGTATGGTACTTATGAAACTTCTATCAGAATAACTCGTTGACTGGTAATGGAAATTCCCTCTTCTACAGCGTGCACTTAAACATACGTTTAAATACGCGGGTGTAGTCGGGCTCAAAATTGCCTTTTATCGTGAATTCGCACGTTTGCGTACACTATTACATGTTTCGGCTCAGTCTGTTTGCGGTATCTTCAAGGATTCCCGTTGGAAGTTAAAAGGCATTCCCTTCGCATTAATATATTAGAATGTGGTTACAAGAAGCAGCGAGGCAATTCGAGAGTGCTGCTGGGTTTAAGTTAAGGAGAGAAGTGTTTATGCACAAGTGATTTTCAAAGACCGTAAGCTAAGAGCTTTGTTTTAAGCTAACTCGCTGTGTTAGTATATTTGATCCAAGCTGTTTTTAACCCTGAAATCGGGATCGTAAATTGGATTTCACGTAAGTATTCGTAAGCGTTTGAGTGTAAATATTCAATACTCAACGGATATCCGGCTGCTATTGTCTAATATTTAATTTCCTCCCACCTTTCTGCATCGTATTTTCACGAGTCTTCAACAGTTTTTCTTCACTGGAACGTATTTTCTGCAGTAGTTGTTTGTTAAAAGTGCTTCGACAGCTAAGGTCGATTTGCATGTATGGGCTCCCACCGAGAATCGAGCGAATGCGAACGCACAACCCACTTGGCTCTCCCGGAGCCCGCAATTTCCGGAAGCTGCTGACATTTATCGTAAATTAACCTTTTCTTAATCATTTATCTCTTGAAGTGTTCGACTTTAAAAATAAGTGAGCGCAGGTGTAAATTTGGCCAGTACTTTGCAGTCACATAGTGTAGCTCAGAATTATGGTGGCTGTAGTTTACTCTTAAGTGTATACGTGAGTGGATACATTTATGAGAAAATGTATTATCGAAATTTCTTGTGTACTAAGTTTACTGAGATGCTCGTTTCCTGTCAGTTTTTCTATTTTCCTCTTTTTATAGTAAATGAGGATGTCTCCTATTTTTTTCACTCATTTATTGGAACATTTTATCCCATCCGATACTCGAAGTGTTGTGGTTGTACCAATATTTCTTATTCTAAAGGTCTTGAGGTACTGTGCCAAAAAATTAATTTTTATACCAAGTAGGGTTATTAGTTACGAAAAAAATAAATATTTATGATGTATGTTTTTAAGATGCGCATTTGAAGAATATCCCTTACTCTATCTCCTGTAGCCAGTCGTAAACCAGCTATGGCAGTGGAGCAATCACCTTCTTACCTTGTTTTTAAATGTGCGAGTCATAAGAAGTGTCTATTACGCATTTATTAGCGTATTTATGGTGTTAATCGAGGTTTAACGCAAGGGAATATTTGCGGTTGGTCCGGAGATATTGCGCAGGTCTCCAGCTAGCGTAGGTCATTAGCCTTGGTGAGCTAACTGCTAATAGATCGTTATTGTAAACTTTCAATGCATTTCGCTAAATATCGCGGGCAAGATTATCGTAGAGAACTGTTGAAACCAGCGAGATAGGAAATTGAATGGAACTTACCGGAATAAATCGCGCCTGTCTTTTCGCTGATTAAAATTTCTTATTTACGAGAGCAATTTTTAAATTATAGCGTGCTCCACTTTGATGGTGATACTAATAGAGTACATTTTCTTCGATTAGAGTTACTAAACTAACGTTTTTCGGTGAATTTATTTATTTATTTAAGAATTACCCGTCGCGATTAGGTCGTGGGACCCGGTGGCAACGGTTGAGGGGGTGCAAAAACAATGTACTAACTGTCCGGCATTCGCCCAAAGACGGGAGGAAAACCCCTCCAAAAACCTCCCGCAGACAGTTTGATTGGAAACTGATTGTAGTAAATTATGACAGCTTTTACATCTCCCGAATCTCCCAAATTTACAATTTGATTGGAAACTGATTGTAGTATATTATGACAGCTTTTACATCTCCCGACCAAAGTGATTTTGAGATTTAGCGATGCTAATGGTCTAGGCAGACGTTGAATACGTGAACTTAATGTTGTGACTTTATTTTTCTGACAAGGAATTACTTATCAGAATGTCTTAACCGCTACTTCTCTCAAAATTTGTAGTCATCTTTGAAGGAAGTGATCCTTGATGATATGTTTGCGTTGTCCAACTATTTCTGTAGGTATTAGTTTATTCCTTAGGTTTCTGATTTTCATCTTAACGTTGTGATTTCATTATAGCATGATATGGTGTTGCATCAATTAGCAATAACAATGCTTTGACTCATCATAATAGATGGAAATCTACATCAATTGGCTTAATTTCTCATAGTCTTGTATTATACGACAGAACATAATGCATAGAGAGGATGACATGCCGATAAGTAACATTTAAGTATCTGGTAAATAATTTTGGAAAAATTTACGTACCAAATTTCCTATTTTGCATTGAGCCGTGAATAATCGGCGTTCGCTAGCTTTATTTTCAAACGAATATATATCGACAGTAATTCCGAACGATATTACTCTTATTACTAATACTAAAACTACGGTAAACCATACTCTCTACCTTTAGTAAAAAAGGACAGAATTCGTACTGTTTTCGCCAGGTTTGAACTTTTTATGGGGTATTAATTCCAAGACATTCGTTAGGCGAACCCGTATTCGTTAGTCGAGACCAAAGAACAGGGAAGAAATTTACGTCAGCCGAACACTTAGTTTGAATGGTCACTCGTTACCCGGAAAATTCTGTACTTCTCGCGAATATAGCATATTTATTCTATGAAGGTATCGATGTATTTCCTTTTGTTTTCTCTCTTGCTGTAGATTACACATCACCAAACCGGTGCGGGTTTCTCTGGCGCACGTATACGGCGATAACTTCGATGTCTCAAGGTCTTGCCCATTTCTCCCTTTGGTGCAAGTCTGGTTATCTTGGGAGGGAGACCGAGGTCATGTCTGGACATCGCAACTTGGGGAAACGCGCGAATAGTTTAAGAGAAAACCCCTGGAATCTCTTCTTCTTCCGAAGATGAAATTTTAGTTCCCGAGATTGTGTCGTTCGCGTCATTCGAAACGCTCGGTCCCCTTTTTTGGCCTCGTCCCTGGAGAATATTTCTTATGTTCGCTGGTGTCTCGTCCTGGATACCTTTTCGTCATCCTCCACCTCCGCAATACACCTCTCTTCCCTCGATTACTCGATCTTCCCCTTAGCCAACGTATCCTGTTTCCACTCTGCTGTTTGTGCTCCCATAACCCACTTCTATCATCCATCGTGACTTCTCCACCCACATCACCTTCCTTTCTTGCTCTTTACCTTCCATCCCCGTACAGCAGCTACATGGCCAATGTGATAATGCTTTTTATTGAATCAAATGCCTAACTTCCCCTAAGATGGTATTTAAAAGAAACCAAATAGAGTGGTATCTTTCAAGTTTGTCGTCGTTAATCAAAACCGTGGTTAAGGCGCAATTTTCCACGACCATAAGGCAATTAAAATATTCAGATATCATTTATTCAATTATATTCGAATACAACAATTATCATTAGTAAAATTAATAGCCACAAAAGAAATTTTAAATGTTTAATATTCTCCGGAGCCAATTAACCAAACATGCGTCGTTATCCGAGATATATTTTTGGTCACAACCACCATTCGTTAACCAAGTTCGTCGTCATCCAAGGCTGTCTTTAACTAAGGTACCACTGTATTTGTTAAAGAAACAATAATTATACGCTTACATTTATATAGCTTTTAATTCACTCTCATGTTAGTTTTACATCTATATATAAGAAATAGCACCGGTCTAATAGAAAATTACAGCTTTAATTTTATTATAATATTAATACATTTTACACTGCAGATAGTTTTAGAACTGAGTGGCAGTGTAACAGCATATAGATACTCAGTAATACACTGATTTTGGACGAAAGCAATAATTATCTTCAGTTAAAAAAATTGAAAAATAGCCGTTAACAATTCTAAGCGTTTATAAAATCGTACACGGTTATAAGAATAAAAATTTTCTTACTTCTCTATTTTATATTACAAATATTTTATATGTACAAATATTTTATTTAAGAAATAGTCCTAAAATATAAGTAATGCATATACTGAAGAACTTTCGCAGATCAATTTCGCATGACGAAGATTAACAGCTTTGGTACGCCAAATTTTAAAGTTAGCACAGAATCAACTGAAGTTGTGATTCACTAAATACTTTCCTATTAATTTTTCTATCTGAATTTTTGGTCTTTCCCTCCTACTGTTTGCTAGCATTTCATCGACTTAGCATTTTGTGAGGGAAGCCCGTGATCGTTTCTGTTATCTCCAGTTAGAGAATTTATCGCAAAACTGATAGTATTGGGTACATAATACTGTGATTTATATTGCGGTAATATTTTCCTAGAGGAACAAGAAATATGTCTAGCTTTTGCAATGAAAGCCTCATTGGCAGCCCTGTCTACATCCTTCATCCTTATGTTTACCCTCGCTTACTTGGAGTTTCCTCCGACGTCTTGCTCTATCTTCATCGACCTCCTTGCCACTTCATGTTTCTTGTGAGGGAATGAGATTTAATTACCTGATGTTATTAGTGACCGTAGGAAATTGGATTCCTATCGTATTTTAGAAAATTTGTCGATGGAGGGATGTGGACATTTTAGAAGAGTATCTCCTTATCGGTTTTGACCGGTCCTCTTCCCTTTTTCCCTTTGCGAATCTATCGGAATCGATAGCAAAAAAACCGAAAAGGATACTCTTTTTTAGGAGAAAAAAAAAGAATATTTTCTGAAAGTATAAAATTTCTGCACCGTGAATGAATACCCTAATTTATTTTGATCCTATTTTCGTTTCTCATGCAATATTAAAAAGATTAATTATCCTATTCTGTTATCATTGGTCCGTGCCTTATCATATCTAATAATTTTAAAGATAATTATTCTGGGAGTGAATTCAAACTTTAAGAAATACAGTCTACCCTGCGATACGAAAATTAATAAGGATCGCTGAAATTTTTGCCATATTTGGGATTTATTAAGAAACAACTATAAATTTATTAACTAGAATAATTTTTTCTGATGAACATGATGTGTTACTTTAGGAATATATAATTCGGGTTTCCATTCGAATCATCTCTTGGTTGAGGATAGTAGCAGTGACAGCAGCTGATGTCTCGATGATTCACGTTTTAGTAACCCAATTAGAAAACTGACAAATTATTCTTTCAGCTTTTTCACCGGGAAAGCTGCAGTTCCTTTCCAAATCATTCCTCATTTGCGATTTCTATATCAGGAAACTATTACTCCTTAATGGAACAGTACCACTTTAGTCGCCCCTTGCCAATTTCCTACATCTATATCTTAGAGGATTTAGCTAATATTGTGTCCTCCCTGTTACATAGGCCGTTCTGATACTGTGAGAAAAATCAGAGAAATAGATGCTAGAACCATTCGTTTAAAAAATTCATTTATTCCGCGAACGATTCGCGAAAGTAATCGATTAGGGAAGTAGAGTCAGGATGCATCCACCCCCTGCCACACGCCGAAAGGGTGCTTGCAGGGTACATATGTAGATGTACATTCGCTCTTGCTCATAATTGAAGTCATGCATTTATTTAATTGAAGGTTATACTTTTATTATTAAGTAAGGAACTAAGAGAAATTAGATTTTTATATCTGATAGACTGCCGCTATAGAATATCTCTGACTGAAATGGAGGGAAGTATAAATTCCTGGCACTATTCAGAAACGAAATTCCGTAAATGTTTTGTTATCTTGATCACCTGGAGAAGAGCAAATTTTTGCCGAAAAAAAGCCGCTCTAATTTTCCTAATTATCTTCTCAGCCCATCTCATTTATTCTCTTTTGTATCCTTCATTTTATTCTAAGAGCTGTTTTGTAGAATGGGTGGAATTAAGCATTGTAATTTCCGGGTAGATAATCTCTCATGTACATCTGTTTTAGGAGTGTTTCCTGTCGACGGGTATGATAGCAGTGTGTTTTACTAAATTAAGACATTTTTGAAGGTAATCTCCTTACTCTTGTAACTGTGCCTCTTATCTCCGCGTTTTTAAAGCTCTTCCCTTTGTAATTATATTTTATTACGAAGATTCAGCACTAAAACACACCCACAGGTTTTGTAATCATAGGTAAAGTTTATGACATCTTTAAGTATTGTATAAAAATATAAAATAATAGATAAAATATATAAAATAATAGATTTGTATAAAAAATTGTAGGGTTTTGGGGGTAAATAAGGTCTAAAAACCTGTGTAGTATTGATATGTATTGTTTTCCAATACGATTCTTACCGTGTTTCTTCGATTTACCAACGAGAATGTGCATTCCATCCTTTCTACTTAATCTTTTCCGCTTCCTATCCTTCGCTACTTTTAAGATCAGTCCTGTGTTTCTCTCTTCTTTTACGGATACTCCTGTTTTTTATGTCTCTTTACGTATACTCCTGTTGTCTTCTTGACGGAAAATACCAGGAATTCCATCCATAAATGAGGGCAAGAGGTACACAGAGACTTCTCAAACCCGTACCGTGACATTATTGCGACCGTCTTGTTTCCGAGGAGGTTTTCAGGCTTAATTCCTCGAAGGGACCGTTACTTCCTTGTTTAAAGGCAGGTTTCAACGAGGGAAATATCTTTCGGAACAGAGATTTTTGAGATTTATTCATTATCTTATAAATGACTCTTGGCGTTTGAAAATCGCGAAGTATTTTTCGATGTTTATTTTTTTACTTTTATTTTATATTCTGCAAAATTTTTATGTACGTTACGTCATTTTAGCTTTAAATTTTGCATAATTCCCTTTTTATGAATATATTCAACAGTTAGCCTGACTTAATTGTCTATTTTGAAATATAATCATAAAAAACAATTAATGGTATTAAATCGATTCCTCTCAGCTTGATACTGTTATACAAATATAAATATTTACCTGGCCTGGTGTTGAAACCACATTACGAAACTTAGATTTCCACGGTAATTTGCATGGGGGTCGTGGATAAATAAATCCCTCTTCCGTTTTGTGTCTTCGCTAAGGAACATCACGAAAGAAAGACTACTAACATTCGTCGTGAAATATGTGAAGAAGTATTTATTTTTTTTTCGTATTCGTTTTAAAGTACGGGTATTCATATGACTCGTATTGATGATACTTCTGGTAGGATGGCAGTGCTTAGATGATGTTCGGTTCGTTTAAAATCGTCGGACCATTTGCTCTCGAGAAGTTATGGTATTATACTTTGTTCCAAAACTAAAACAAAAAAATCCAAGACTCTGGGGAAGGAAAGGAACCTGGTTCGAGAGGCAGGACCCTTAGGGAAAAGGGAATTCTATCGATCAGAAAAGTTTTTTGTTGGAAGACCCAAACATAGAGATAAGTATCATGACTTGATATTATTTGGCTTTTTCAGAAGCTGATGGGAGCCTCTCTTTCAATTACTTTTATTGCACTGAATAATTTAGTTAAGAATTGAAAAATTCTGCCGTATGTAGTAATCAATAGATGATAAAAAGGGAGATAAGGCAAATCGATCACGGAAAGGGCAAATATCCCAGCTATGTACGGAATATGACGCCTCAACACCAACTTTGAAATGACAGAACGCCATACCCTTCTGGAATTCGGTCGATAAATATCATAGGACTGGTTAAGGATGATTTGTATTTATAATCATTTAACACTCACATATATGTACTGTTCTCTTAAGTTCTCTGAAGTATGCCTTAAATCAAGAGCTACTCGTTATCATTTCCGTGAAATTCTCTTCCTAGCATTAGCCATTTACGCAGCGAATCCCTGCACTTCCTCTCCCGGTCACGCTTCATCTCTGTTATCGCCCTCTGACGCTAAGAGATTTTTTCCGCGCCCTTCGTGTATTTAATTGGCCGTTTCCTGAGTTATTTATGAATGTTTAGTACCTCTCCTACTTTCTCATCCACAGACTCTCTTCTTTCGTGGGATCTCTAACATGAGTTCTAGCTGGTTTTGAATTCCCGAGTTTAATTTCTAGCGTGATTTCTGTTCATTTAGCTCAGGAAGGAAGGAGAGGTAGAAATACAGATAGATTTGTGTTAGTCATCAGCCAGACGCTACTTTATATTAAATCAATTAGTTTCCGGATATGAGTCAGTCACCAATCAGAAGCTACTTAACATAAATCAAACAGTTTTCGGAAGTGTTTACTTATTTGGCATTCCTCGCGTTATCCTGCCTATTTGGCAGGTTTCCTCGGCTGTTCCTACCTTCCTCTCTTCTCTTTGCCAATCTATCCATAATCACGTATTTTCTACTTCCTTTTATGCTGACCATCATTTGCTCTCTTTTCTTTCCTGTTACCAGCTTTCCTTCTTCCATACCTTCTATACCAATCGCTAACATACAATCTCTTCTCAGGGTGTTACCAATCCTATTCTCCTTTCTTCTGATTGTTTCCATCAAAGCCTTTTCTCCTCTACATCTCATTGCTTACTCTACCTCTCCAGCTCACTCTTTCCATCTTTCTCCATATCGACATCTTATATCGTCGTCCTTATTGATTGTCCAAGTCTCTGATCCATATAATGCTACACTACAAACTCTTTTGTTATAAAAGTATCTAAAAATTAGAACGATCTTCTGCTAACATATGAAAATGTTGCTTTTCTAACGATAGCTGCATATCACGTTGGGTAATACAACCTACAATCTTTAGCACACCCTGAAAGTTAATGACAAACTACCCTGGTCAGTTTGCGCGTTGTGTAAGGATTTCTTACTTGTCAAGTTATTTTGTAAACACCCCCATACCTGCCTTCCTTACACTATAATGGGATGATGCGTGTTTGCTTAATTTTGTTCCCTTTCCCCACGTCTTCTGTAGGGGTTTGTTCTTGCCGTTGCGGCGGATAAGGTGAAAAGCAAATAAGCTTTCCAAGATCCGTATTTTTTTCCCGCAAAGTCTGGCGATGTGCGAAGGTGATGGCGGAATCGACTATTATCTGGTTGAGATCTTGCGAAGTTTGCTTTGCCAAGGCAGCGATTCCTACACGTTTGATTTTTTGCTTCTCAGATATTCTTTCTCTTCCGAACGAAGCAGGAATCTGATTTCAAATTGAAAAAAAATTTCCTCGACTCGCGAGAAATCACTTTCGAAGAAATCGAACCAAAAGTCGCTGCTGTAAACTATGACAGCGTTTACGCACGGTTTTGGTTACACAGAAGAAATAATTTGCAAAAATTCTTTAACTATCGCTCCTTTATAATCTTGACCAATAAATCATTTTCGTTAATATATTCATTGGTCTCCTCTGTTAAATATCGTTATGTTGGATTATCACGCCAGGATCGATTCATACTAATACATAATATATCAATAGGTGTAATATATGGAATTACATGTAATATCACAACGATACCCATAGTTGGGAAAACTATCACGTAGATCCTAAGGAGTTAAGAATTTGTCGATCGAAAAACTCGTAAAGTTGTGTTTGTTTGGCATTGTTAGTAATTCAGTTTTACAAGTGTTTCTTGGTCGGCGAGTCTTGGGCTGGGTAAGTTAGCGGAGGAACTTTTCATTTCCTTGAAAAGGTCTCCACTTCCGTTTGTTTTTCCCATGAACTCCTTTCTTTCGTACATGCACGATTCTTAATTACGTGCTGTTCCTCAACGGTAACAACCTCAAGCGGAAACTTTTAACGGCAAGACTCGAACCCGTTACTCAAGTTCGGCTGTCCTTTCAAGTAGAGTTCACTTTTTACTTTTGCCGGCTAATTTCTTCCTAACGGATATCGTTTCTTTCATGTTTACGAGTTTACGATACTGTAAAGTGCCGCTGAGAGAGATCGGAAGTAGCGCCATTCTACGTGTTTACCATTGTCAAATAAAGTACGCAACAATGGATATACAATAGAGAAAAAACAAAGTAAGTACACGTCTAGAGGAAGCCTAAATACAGAAGATCTGGAAAGAACAGATTGGTTTTAGCGAAGTGAAAAAAATGAGGTCTATTGCGAACACACAAAATGTTTTCATTCTGCTATTATTATTATTTTTTGAAAACACCAAAATATGAGCCTGGTAAGCTTTTGTAGTTATGTATTTATTAGTTATGTATTTTACTTAATATGAAAAAGTTATCGCACTTATAAAAAACTTATACTTTTTACCTAATTTTTCGCCTGTGTTGTATTAAACCCCAGTTATGACAAGTGGTAAATAGGAAAGAAAAATAACTTGGGAAATCGTACGGCTGGAAATTACGACGTAACAAACGTCGTGCGAGTGCAATTGGTGTTTTTAAAGCATCCATTGTCGTATAGATAACTAATAATAAAACCGAAAAAACAAGTCATTTTGTTGCGGTAGATGACTTTAGATTTACAATAAGGGTGGTGGATATCGTTTTATCTGAGCATATACTACCAATTCCTTCCGGCTTGACTTCGTGGTAGGTTTCCACGACGATGAGAATAATAAGACAGCTTTTACCCGTATCACTAAGAGTTTATTTCGCGACCATCAGGCCTAATGATGACGCGATGCGTCGAAAACATGGTTGCAAAGTAAACTCTTACTGGTAAAAGTTGTGTCTTATTATTCTCATTATCTGAGGTTATTTGTAGAAAGTTGTTGTGTAGCTCTCTGGCGTTATTTATTCATAAATTGTTTGTTTCTACTAGAGTTTTCGGCGCAGTTTTGCTGTGTTATGATTGAAACGTGCTTATTTGCCTTCTCCGTTGCAAATTATTCCGTATTTTCCGATATATTCTCAAGAGAATTCATCCTACGTTAAAGGTAGTGTTTATTTTGGCTTTCTTCCTTCTTGTTAATGATTCGGATCGCCTGAGAGGGTTTTCTTCTCAAGGGAACAGGAACCTTATAGAAGCGTGAAAAGTTTCATTATCGATCTTGAATATCTTAAGGTAGTAATTACAGCAGGCGTGCTGTAATTATGGCGTGTAATTTTAAGTCGGTCTGGAATACTTAATGGTCTGGTTGATAATTGATGTTTCGATAGCTGCAATATTTCCCTGTCCATTGCATCGGCTCAAATCTTTTTTCTATGGAGGTACATATCATGGTATAACTAAATCGAGTCTACAAGGTAAAGTGAATATAAAGACATTCAGTTTTAATGGCGTGCACCGTGAACCGAAAGGAAGTTGGAAATATACGTTATTGTGATTTGCTCATCTTCTAATAACTAACATGCGAAACATATTTTTGTGAATGTCTTATTTCCTTTTCATTCCAGAGCATCCTTAACCCTCTTAGTGCTATCCTTCTTCCTGGGGTACTGGCGAGAAATGCGTAGGGTTTTTTTAATAAAATGTAGCAATTACGGAAAAAACAATATAAAGCTATTTGTTTACATATCCATATGCCTCCGCATGACGTCACATTACTCACCCCTAACACGGCCATTCTGACAAATCGGCTCGTCCTCGAGCCGCCTTTATTTACATACTCACAGTTATGATAAAGTTACACATTTTTTTCTAGAGCCTATATTTCGGCCCGCCACACTTTTCGCTCGAGCGGCAAAAGCCGATATATCGGCCCGCCGCACTAAAAGGGTTAAATACCCTGATTTCCTGTATGTGTATTTTACTATCTTACATCGGGTCCGCACAACTTGCAAGAATGGAAGGGCCGCATGGATATTACGAAAACGGTCGCGGCCGCAGATAAAAAAAATTGGACTTTAGCGTTATTTATAGTTAAAAATAGTCCTTTTAATTAATCATATGATATACGCTGGATTTTCCCCTTTTCTATAATTTTGAATACGATGAAAGATGGATAACCCTTAACATTTTTCTTCAATTGCTAATTTTTTATCGCTGCTTGTCATTCGAAATTTTTTAGTAACTTTCTTAGAAATGGATACTTTCCGAAATAGATCGCAGGCCACAGGTGAACTCTAGCGGACCGTTTATGGTACAAGCCTGCCTTACAGCTTGTGTTCAAGAGTTTTCAACACTCTCCTCTACTATTTACGTAACATTAGTATTTCCTTGTTTAATAGAAAGAGGGCGTTTTATTTGTTATTTTTTGTTCCTCTTTAATAAATTTGAAACCTTAACATGTAACTCTTTGGGTAAAAATCTATCTGTACAGTCATCAGTTCAAAAGCTTTTTGGGGGATCCTTATTCATCAGCTGCAAAAAGCTTTTAAGAGGCAATGAGGCGATTAGGTACCTCGTCGTAATGAGGTAGTTTACTCTTGCTTCGGTAAAATATACCCGTTATGAATAAAAATTATTACATTTCTTAAGATCCATAGTTTATCTCATAATTTTAGTGGAACACTACTATTCAGTATGTTTTGTTTTACTCACGAGGAATGTAAAACGTTATGCTTAAATTTCAGTTTTTATTTTTAAAATCTCCAGGGCATCGTCATACCCTGCTAAGTAATGTAACGATGAAAATCGCTCATTTTTTATTTGAACTAAATACATATTTTTAAGACTTTTAACTATAGATGTGTCCATAATTTTGGCGGAAATTGCGTTGATCCCCGACAGTGATTTTGTTTTTACTGCGCTAAAACCAAAGCTGAGTAATTTATAAACAAATTTCCAGGATCCCTTTCTGGCGTACATCCAGGATTTTCGCTTTTGGAGCTCAGCTGATAGATTGCAACTAATTATGTACCGAATATGTTACAGTTCAGTTGTGGTACGAACTTGGCAATTTTCGTGATAGATAATAAAAACGGGAACCGAAAAAAAAGCTTTTTTCTTTCCATAGATTTATTTTGAAAGCGATCGGCCATTCAAATGCTTTAAATGATAACGCAACACGCCAATATAACCTTTTCGAGAAGAAGAAAGCACTTGGGAACTTGGGAGGCGTTGTAGAGTTTCCTTTACTAGGAGAGCGCGTTGTTTATCGCGTCATTAGGTTAAAAGCTATTCTTACGACGATCTATAATTTAATATACACCTAGGAAGTGTATAATTTCTAGCGTTGAATACCGGAAAATGTTTTTCGTTTTACTCAGGTCAGCAAACAATCCTAATTATTTTTAGAATTTCTTTATATTCATAAATTTTAGAGGGATAAAAAAATGTTCGAGGTGAGGACGTGCTTTTGGCACTCGCCTCGTCAGGAACCGTTACATCCACCCCCGCATCCTTACTTTTCTTCCTCACCCTCTTGAAGATACCCGACGAGCATACCTCGCTTAATTCCGCCCATCATTTCGTTTTGTTTCGGTACTATTCGTTCGAGCCTCGTGGCACACTGCCCCTGTTTTATTTTTCGAAATCCTCGTTCTCCTTCCATTGCAGATTCTTCCCGCATCGCACTATTGCCCCTCGTTATCCGCCTTTGCTTTTCTCGTCCGTTCTTTTCTTCTCGTGGGGTACGATTACCGGTGAGGAATCCTTTTAAAGATGTGCGTCTCCTGCAGTCTTGCAGCGTTGGTATTTTTTCTCCGAGGAAGGGAAAATATTTGGTTTCTCTTTAGCATCCTACACGATCCATCTTTGTCTAGGTCACATAATCGACATGCAACGAGAGGAATAATGGTCTCCTTTTTATACCGTAGAAACCTAATCCAGCGGATACTTTTTCCTCTTATTACATTTTCTGGTCCTGTACAGGTTTCTGTATTGAGGCTGATGTCGTGTCCATTCAACAAATGGGGTTATTGCGGGCACTGAGATAACGTCCGAGTCGCGTGACTTCATGTTCTGATTGTAGAAACCAGCTCTAATCAGACCTTGGCGTAACACTTATAAATAAAGAGAATTATGTAGCACATACTATAAATTATATTCTATCTAAACGTCTAAAGTAACAGTAGTAATAAGACTCCCGGGTAGCCAAGTGGGAAACGCGTTTGACTTCAGTAAAAGCGGTCCCGGGTTCGATTCCCGGTGGGAGCCTACGTGCGAAATGAATTAAGTTGTCGAAGCACTTTTAATAATACTGCTACTACAATAGTAGTAATGAAGTGGCAACCTCTCGGAGAGGGGAATTTGTTACACAAATAAATGCTTGTTTATTCCTTTACCGTTAGGCCCTACTATTTGCAGTCTTAAACTGCTAACTTCCAAGGTGTTTGTACACTATGAGTGGTAGATATTTCTGTTTGGGCAATTTTGAGCGGAAAATGTATTTTAACATGCTAAACAAGGATTTGGTTATTGATCCTGGTAATGACGTAACATTAGGACCCCTGGTTCTCCACGCATTTTTTTCCCTTCGCCTTAATTCCTCTCTATCCAACATCTAACTTTCCATATAATCGAACCTCATCTCTCAATGACCTCGTAAGAATTCTCGACTAGTTGCAGCTTCCGCGCATCATTACCAATTATCCGAAGAGCTAAGCTATAATCTACGTTGAAGTTTTTTATTTGTAGTGAAAGTAAGGCATCTGTAATACGCGCATCCATTAGTTCCATAGGGAAAGCCGTTCTGAACTCTCGAAAGAGATTGAAATCAACCGAAAGGAGCACAGTAGCTCCTGATTTGCCTAGATGGTCGGCAAATGAATTTCCCCTCATAATTCATAAAATGGATGAAAAATTCCGATCTATAACCGAAAAAAATATTAAATGACGGAAATATTAGTTTATACAGGTACACAGGGGTCTTTGGAAACTCCGCGCCTCTGGGTGTTGGAACCATTGGGAATCTCCAGTGGAAATTTCCCTCGAAATAATCTATCTTGAAAATAAAGGACTAAGACGAAGGGATTGACGAGAGGCTCAAAGGATGAGGATTCCATAAATCCTTTTGCCTAACGAACACGAGAAAGTTAATAAAACAGTTGGGTCAAAAATTATCGACGAAAGTGCGTGTATTAATGTTAGGAAAATAGTTCTTGAAATGTCGGTGGTCTTATTATTTTTCTAAACCTTTCTACACCATAAATTTAAATACTTTCAAAAGACGGTCGTTTATTTCCCTGTGTATTAGAAAAATAATAATGAAGAAACTGTTCGAACCTAGTAAATTTTCGTCTTCCGGATTCCTTCAGCGGGAATGTTCCGAAGAACACGAATACAAACACTCAATCTTATGAGATCCCTGGTTTGTCCGCTACCTGGAAAATCTGCCTTCGGATGTTTGTGAGTCCTCTATAAATCTTTTAATATAACCGTTAGCAAATACAGGAAATCATTGGCAATTCACTGTGTGCGTTTTTAATTAAGAGGCCTTCTACTTTAGCCTTCTCTCTCTTCGCTTATTGCTGGTCTAGGATGATATTAAGGGTTGCTCTATTGCAGAGATTCCGAGTGAATTGATTTTTCTCTCTCTTATCTCTGGGCTCAATATTTCTGATCAATTACTCCGGGTAAGTGACAAGA
Source organism: Ladona fulva (assembly GCA_000376725.2). Taxonomy (NCBI): domain Eukaryota; kingdom Metazoa; phylum Arthropoda; class Insecta; order Odonata; family Libellulidae; genus Ladona; species Ladona fulva. The sequence goes on along the minus strand of KZ312450.1, from coordinate 2,110,144 downwards.
ACAACAAAATTTAAATATTTCTGTAACGCAGATATTATTAGAAACTGAAAATTAGAGTAGATAAATCCAATTTTACGCGCCTTCTAATGGAAAAACAATACCTTTTTGTAATAAAAAATGTCCTTAATTTCCTTTTCAAGACCGCCGTCGTTATGAAGAACGTACTGAATCATGCACATTCGTATTTCTCAATCTTTTAAAGATAGAAAAGTAAAACAAAATTATAACATCAGTCACTTACTGTTGGTCATCTTTGGTGATAAATTTAGTTACTTATAACTTTAGTGAATCCACTAATGCAGCAGTTCAAAATTATGAGGGATAAAAGGCCGCCAGTTAATATACTTCTGGTTGCGGAAGAAAATCTCTTGGTTGAGTGGCCCTTACAGTTGGTAACCCCGTTCATAATTGCTACCCCCTTGAGGTTGTAATGGCTTTCTTTATCGAATGAAAATTGAACTTATCTGAGGATGGAAAGTACCCGCATCTGCGGTGAGGATAGCTCTCGAAGGAGAGCATGGGGTTCAATTAATCCTTAAAGCTTGAGAAATCGGAGGAAATCGAAGTTGAAAGGATGAGATGAATTATAGATGACCACTTCTGCCGGTTATAGAACGAGGAATTCACCGCCCTCGGTAAAACCACGAAACCATAAAAGGATACGCTTTCCAAATGGCGACTAAAACAGCGAATCCCATTTCTCGAATAACTTTATATGGCTCCCGAATGAATTACATGAGGAAACGGGAGCGTTTTGGTTGCGGTCGTGGTGATTGCTCTGATTTTGTGTTAGCTCTCGGTTATTGACATTTTCCCAAAGGATGTTCTTGCGGGAATTGACTATATCAGAGTCTTCTCCTCCTCTTACTCTGCCGTTCCAGGATTGGGCTCATTTGCCTCTTTCGGCTTCACTATCTCATCCTCGTTCTCCCAGCTGCATTGTGTTCCATTGTGTTCTTTCTATAGGCATGAGTTCCTTTAAGGTTTTTCTCGTGCTTTCCTACTATTTCTACTTATGTTCTTAACATTTAAAAAATAATTTATTTCTCTCCGTGTCATTTACTTTGCATATCTTTACTGATCGAATGAATTTTTCCTCCACTTTTACTTTTTAAAGCCCTGAATTTGAATTCATACAACGAAGTGGAAACATCTATTACTTGGTAAATTTTTAATTGTGTTTTTCTTGTCGTTTTTTCCTTCAAAGATCCTCTTGTGTGCCTGACTTTGTATGATATTTGTGAATCATGTTGGTAATCTCAATATCCACTCCATAGGTTGTCTCACGACTTCCACTAGTTCCACTATGCTTGTTAAAAACCTATATACATATTGTAGTTTAGTATCTTATATCATGTTATATTTTCGTATCTGTATGTACATTATTTTGACATAGGTTAAATGGAAGATGGGGCTCACTAGTCCCAATTTTGCCCGGTAAAGGCGATTGTAAGCATGCATAATCTGTTCGCGATATCTTTGCGGCTGAAGTTTCGTTTGTGGCTGGGATTTCTCGTCATAACTCATGCGTTTTCTTTAAAATATGAGTAGCCAATAGTTCCATCTCAGAACTGTATGAGCCACTCATACTTTTGAAGAAATGAATTTGTTTTTAAGAGCTATCCCGAGCGAGCACGAAACTTCAGCCGCAAAGATGTCGTGTACAGGCCCTAGTCTTCATCGAAGGATGCGCCTACTTCGGATTAATCGGGTTTACCATTGCGAGATACTGAGGAAAGATTCTGGAAACATACATTTCAAATTATCATCGAAAAGATCGCATTACACGTGCGTGGCTAATCGCCCTCGCTCGCACGATATATGTTTTAAAATTACCGTAATAAAATCTCCGGCGCGTCTCAAACGAGCGCATGTTTATGCATCGAGAGGTTCCTGCTCTGCCTCGTTGGCATGTCGCAATTTAACGCTTTCTTCATTCGATAATTTAATTTCTGGCACGCAAACACGTAGCATTTACAGCGAGCGATCTTTCGGTGGTTTAATGTGTAAATCATCGCACTCCTAAAGGGCGCATTCCCACGCGATTCGCTTACGGATTAACGGGCCCTCTTTGGGAACCGAGCGGCCTTCAATGGGTACACAGCACCGCTTCGATTCCCGTGTTTGCCTTTTCGTCGCGAATAAACATCCGCAAATCGCTGCAAGGTCACGGGTGCTGGTGTGTGGGTTCCCGACGGTTGAAGCAAATTCTAATAAGAGAAAGGTTATGTGCAGTACAAAAGGGTCTCTCTGCTCTTGAAGTACGTTTCCAACCGTCCGGGTAAAGTGGATTTGTTATGTCACAAGGGGAGAGATGGCGTTGACGAAAGAGGTTGTTGGGGGAGGAAGCCAACAGTACGTCCTTGCCTTTGCAGTGGGGTAGGGTGTAAGAGGGGTAATTAGGAGTGAAGTTGCCGTGGGAAGCGGGTTGCCTAGGGAGAAGAAAGTGGCAGTGGAGGTGAAGGTGAGAAGGAGGCGGGTGTTCGGCTGGAAGAGTGAGGAAAGGGCCGATAAAAGCAGGTTTATGTAAGGAAAAGACATTCTGTTGGAGAAAAAGAGAAATTATAGAGAAGAGGTGACGAAAAGTGTGAATACTCACTATGGGTAAACGTGGGTTTTTCTCTAAAAACCTTCAGTTGAGGAGTTTTTCCCCACAACCTAAATCTTTGTAGTTTTATAAGTATCTATATTAAGTTTTATGCATTAGTTTATTTTAGCAATATTTTGTATACTGTAATTAGAATATTTCTTTTACCCTTATGTTTGAATTTTACCTTTATGTTTGAATTATTGTCGAGATTTCTTTTTTTACATAGATTTAAGTTAATTTTTAGTTAATTATTTTAATATTATATATTTCAAATTCTGTGGAAAGTAAATCATTGATTTTTTCTTCGTTTTTTAATTATTTTAGTTATTATTAGTAGTTATACATTGTAATATTCCCAGAGGTTAGGTGGAAGAGAGGCCATTTTGGCCTAACCTCGCCGTAAGAATAAATAATAATAATAATCCTGTAGCTGCTTAGCCCGTCTGCAAAACGGGAAACTGAGAGTCCCTCTGAAGTTGACTCAGATCCGCGAAATGTGATACTTTTCTCTCGAGAATGAATTTAATTTAGAATATTTTCTTATACAGAGTTATATGTGATCGTCCGCAAGAGAAGTGTGATAATAAAAAGTAAATACTTCAGCAGACGGATTTAGGAAGAACAGAGACCGATGCACGGTACCAAAAAATAGCTGGAACGTTATTTAATGGATTTCCGGGTACCCAGGTGCTTCATATTTTCTAATACTCGAGTTTCTGTGTTTATTTATTCATTTACTCAAGTCACATTTGAAAAATAAAAATTAAAATTAACGATCATCATTATTTCTTGAGAATTACTGAGATACTTGAACCAAGTTAGTAGATAGTGGAAACTAATGGCTGGAATTCACCGGCGGAATAACTTTGTTGTTTGCGTATCTGACAAATATGACGGATCCCGCTGTTTCTGAGCGAGTATTTTCTCGATTTTCAACCTGAAATCCGCTTAATTTTTGAAACCATTGAAAAATGTAATTATTTGCGAAACATTTATGTATTTATCTGATAATTTTAGTAAAATTAAATGTAGTTTTCGGATGAAATCGTGAATGAAATACTACGTTATCTCGGAGAAACATTACTCGAAACCTCGGCGACTACAGAATCTAGTAGTTAGCGGTTCTCAAAACCTATCTTTTGTTTTTATTCATCGTATTTTAAAATTTATTCAATGTTACTATATTTGCATTAGAATGGAACCTTACATTTATCTTCAGGAAATTTTGTCGGGTTCAGACTGAATAGACCGGAATTTCAGCTGCAGCAGTCCTCAGAGAAATTGCCGAGAATCTTTACACTGGAGCTTTATGCGTTTTTCTCTGAGATCCATTCAATTTATGGGGGAAATTAGATCTCGTAAAGTTAACAATTCATATAGAATGGACCCGCTCGGAAACCCTGCATATGATGTTTATTCACGTTATAATACATTCTTCCCATTACTTTATGTGCAGTTACCTTACTTCGTTTAGCGGTGAGTGGCTTTGCAAAGGGATACAATCACATCAGCATATCTGACTAATTGGACAGTCTATTAGCGCTAATGCAATCTTAATCCGTCGAGGGACCAGAGGTAACCGTGCACTTAAGCTGTCAATAATCTTAAACCGTACATTAGTTGGTCTTGAAGTTGGTCCGCTACGTCTGCTAACGGGACCTTCGAAATCTTCGCCATATTTACACAAGTTTACTGACTTAAATAGTGCGAAAATATTTCTGTATTCTTGTTTTCTTTCCCAATGTTATCAACTGGCTTACCGCGACAATCTGGAGATTGTCTAAATTATCTCATTGTGTACGATATTTCCAAGAATTGCATTTAATGTAATGTTTTCGTTGTATTCTGCGAGTTAGTTACCATTTAATGGAAGTTCACGATGAACATTTTAAAACTTTTTTATTTGACGAACTAAAATGATGGAAGGACAATTTAGTATACTGCGGAGTTTAAGCTAATAGAGTGAAGCGCTGTGGAGGAGAATAGTTTTTCTATGTGGACTATTTCGGAGAATCTCATCATCTCTGATTTAGAAGCGTAGAAAATGAACTTTCTCTTTACAAACTGATCTGCTCTTGTTCTGTTTGGTTAGCAAACGCTGTTAACATAATGGCAGCTATATCGTTAAACCTCGGTAAAATAAATGTGCGCCTCTATTGTGAAAATGAAGGCAAATATTGCATATTTAACGAGGCTCTTGAGAATGGAGACAGCGTATTCTCTCCGGCGGACCGATGTTAGACACTTTTTCCCTTCTCATGACTTTAAACAGCTTTAAGTTTTTCGACGGTAGCGATCGAAATTCCTGGATCCTTAAAGAAGTTTTAGGGAGGGATGGAATTGTGACGACTTCTTGAAGTGGAAAAGGAGATGGCGTTCGAAATGAATTAGTCTAAAAAAAAGGAAAGTGTCCTAAGGTGACGAAGGTTAGATCGAAACGAAGAGAAAAGATTGTATCTTTCACCAAGTAGGTACCGTATTCATTTACGCGGCTTCCCATGGCCGACAACAATTCAACAACAACTGGCCGAATTTTAATTTTATTTTCCGTTTAAACTCATACACCAACGATTGCGGCGTTGGTAATTGTTTCGCTTCTTTATATCGGTGACAGTTTTTTACTCTATCATTCCATATTAAAGCTAACATACTGCTAACGATGCTAAGTAGTGCAGTGCATGAAAGAATAGGTCCAGGATACTAAGTTTCACCTAAACCACAGTGTATCATTGCCTCGATTCGTGAAATATATTTAAACGTTAGCATCTTTTATTCAAAATCTCGTATGCTGAATATTGATCGATAAGGAAAAGGTTAATCGCCCTTGCCTGCAGTTTCCCAAAACGGCATTTACGACACTCTACGCCTTAATTGGGTACCCTTACCTCCGCCAGGGAAATGGAAGATTCCAGGTTCGAGTCGTCGTCCTGTCACGCTTTTCTTTCATGTCCTCGTTTCCTTTCGTTTAATAAGTTTGAAGCAAATATTTCAGCAATAGAATTTATAAAAATAGGTCTTTGGAAAATCGTTTTTGTTCCTGTTTATTCTTAAGTGATAAAATGTCAAGCTACTTATGCATAGAATGGATTTTCTTCGTTTGTTTCATGTCGGTAACATTACATTTAAAGGGGAGAAAATTACTGCTATGGGGACTCCGGATAGTTTTGAAATGAAACTTTGAAATATCCGGTGGAAAATAAACGGTGTAGGTACATGGTGTGAAATTGGAAATTGGTGATATAATACTCTTAGTTATGCGGTGCTTCAAATGCTAATCTATGGAACACCGATACGGTAGCACTGCCCTAGGAAGGATCCAGGTTCCCTAGCCTAGGGAATCATCCTATTATAAAATCGTAGAGCAATACCCTCGGCCGCCCTTGCTTGACTACAATGCTCGTTAAATCTTAAATTCTCCTTGACGATGAGAATATCACAGATTCTGACGTAAAAGATTTTGCATGTTCTCATAGATATGAAATGTTATTGTTTTCGATTTTAGTCGTTGGAGACATGCAGTCTTACAATTAGATTACTCGATCATTGACGCCTAACCAAGGCGGTTTTTTCTCTCTTGGTTACTTTACAGGCGACCACATCTCAAAATGATAGTAATTTTTGAACAGGACATCAACCCAGAACCGAACCGGAAACAGAAACCGAAGGTAACCTTTTCAGAACCGAACTGGAAACAGTTCTTTATTCCGTTAGGATTTTTGTTTCCCTACAATGCACATTATACTTATATGTAATTTGAGGAAGGTTTAACTAGCAGCAGTTAACAGTTAGCAGTTGAGGAAGTTTTAACTAACTAGAAGTTTAATTGCAAGTTTTATTCTTAAACTTAGTTATCAAATGTATAAAAGAAAGGCTAGAAAAAGTAAAGCAAACTATCGGAAGGATATAATATTGTAATCGTCAGAGCGAAAATGAAACGGTTCGAACCGGTTTAACGTTGTCAGAAGTAGCGATACCGGAACTGAACCGATGTTTGGTATTTTCGTTCTACCGGAGCGAAACCCGGAGCTAAAGATTACGGTTCGATGTCCTGTTTTTGAAGGACGTGCCGTAAAGTCACGTTACGAGTGAGATTTACTCTTCGCCTCCCTTTCAGCGGTGGTCGTAGTTTTTCATTGCCGCCCTCGATACGTCAGTTCGTTGAGCGGAATCGTCTCCGCTGCCAAAGGACGGGCTTCGGAATGCTGATGGAAGTTGCTGAGGAATTGGCCTCTCAGTCGGCGATGTGTTCGTCATCGCTCAAGCGGGACGTCGAAAATTTGTCGCGAATCAAAGTCATGGCCAGATGCCGGAGATGTTCGTTTTCAGTCATCGATTTTAAGTTCCGTTCTTCAAGGAGAGAAAACCTGGGATTCTTTTTAAAGAGTTCGAAGCCCATGAAAAGCAAGGCGTGCATTAGTGGGAAGCTCTGGATCCAAGTAATTATCGTTTAAATATAGACATATACCAATGGTGAAACACCTATAGAATGCCTTTCGGTATGTCCCAGAGTTAGTTAATTGCTTTTTTGTCAAGTGGCAAAATTGTATTTGCAAGGTAATTCGTTGTGGTTGTTAACTTTCTTTCTTGTGGGTGGCTGAAGATCTTTTTTATAGCCATCAGTAAAAGTTATCTGACTGAGAAATAGTGTTTTTGCTTCTCTCAAAGCCTTCAGATCTCCTGCCGTTCTTATATTCCTAAAGAATTTACTTTATTTAATTATATTCAATTCTGGTTTTTGGTTTGGTAAAAAGCTGTTTATTCCTTTTTTTATTTCATCTGCAGTTTCCGTATCCATTTGATATTTTGTCAGCCTTAAATGAACAACTGACCCTTGATGCGAACATGGAAACTCCCTCCAAAATCAAGTAGGGGCTCCTGAAATATATACTGGATGTTGAATTAAGCTTCTCGAATTAATGGAATCATCTGCGTTACTATATTCTACACCAGTAGTGCAGTAGGAACACGCCTACTGTCTATGACATACTTAGAGAAGCTGTTTACCTTTAATCTCTAAAGCAAGCATATCCCAAGTTTTAATTTTATATCTACTAAACATCCCATGGCAAATGGTTTCTCAGTAACGATACCTCCTTACCGAGGAAGTAAATCTTCGAAGATCTCACGAAACGTTCTAATAAAATATCATCGCTACGAATTTATTAAAAACGTTAGGTATCACCTTTTGATGAATTATATCTAAATATTTGCAGAAAAATGTCTTAAAATTATTCTCTATATCAAGAATAGAAGAATACAAGGCATGTTTTTACTATAGTTACTTCATTGTGTGCTGTAAGATGCGCGGCTCGCCTTTAATGCCCTAGGTCCAGGTTTGCTCCAAGGTCATTTTTTTCTCTGCCTAGCTGTTTCTTCCTTTAATTTAATCCCTCTGCTAAAATATTTACGCTCTCATTCCGTGCTCAGAAAGAGGATGTCCTTTGAAAAGAGCTTAACCATGTAATAACCAGTCTCGCTCGCTAGGTATTGATTTTGCTAAATCAAATCCCTATAACCGTTAATTCTTGTCTCAACCTGGGTCACATCGTAATGACACGTACGCTTTATTTGGCTGATTTCGTTCTGCTATATCAATTTGATAATAGGATGACGGGGCGTAATATAGTCATGTACATACCACGATCGCATTGACCCTGGTTTAGTTTTATATAAGAAAATCTATTCATCCTTTTCCATCCATTCATTTCCTCCCTTTGTCCCTTAAATTAGAATAGTTAAGTGCCAAAAGCAGTTTTTAAGTTGACGTAATAATGATAATAATTTTTGAATACATATCCCGTTTCCGTTTCCTAATACATTACTCATCCAGTTTGCGAACTTCGACTCATGCATCACTTGAAAGATTACGATTACAGCCGTCAATGAGAACGGATTCTTCTGCAGTGACGCTCTGTACGCAGATAATGCAATATAAAACAGCCCTTGTGTCATATTGAGGGCGATTATGCCATTGAGACGAACATAATAGTCAGCTGATGATGCTTTCATCCAGAGCGTCGGCTTTATAAAATGCGTCGCGTTTGAAATGAAATCATAGATGTGCGGTGAATGCAACCTGTACTCGCACCTGGGACCGGCGTCATAACTGCAGCCCTTCCCAACTGCATAAAAGAGAGATGGTCTGATTCCAATCCGTGAATTGATTCCTCTGCCAATCTTCGTAGAGTATAGTCAAGTAAAATTTTAACAATTTGAGGGAAGCGTATTGTTTTCCACTGAAAAGTTTTAAAACTATTTTTGCCTGAAAGCACTGCCCTACACTCTGATATTATTAATTTAGCTCATCGAAATTTCAGTTCAGTGTACCTAAATTTAAAATTAGTTGACTTCGAGATCAATTTCTATTAGTGTAAAATGACGATCTCTGTCCACCTCTTTAATTTTCACCTTCTCTAAACATATCCAATTGCTCTGTTGTATTGCGACAATGTTTTGTTGTGGCTTCGGTCGTCTATTTCAATTTTTTCTTCGCTCGATGGAAACCGGCCGTGAAATAGACCAAAATTTTTGTATCTTTACGCTCAATTGGTACTCGTCTTTCGGGAACTGCAAAGATAAACATTATCCTTGGAACAATTGTTGAAATCGTAGAATTCCTTTAGAATTTAGCACATGAAGATGAATAATTATAAAAAACAGAAATATGTTTAATTAACAAATACTACTTCCAATGATATTATTCTCGAATGAATTTCAGTAATTGCGATAACATGTCCCTGTTAACCAGTATGATTATTAGTATCATCCTGGACTGTACCAGTATATAAGAAAAAGCATCTATATTATTTGCTTACGTATTCAGTTTTGGCTATATTCAATTGAAAAATTTCCAATTAAGAATTCACCTATTGTTATGAAACCTTTAGTATATCTATAGGTCAACAGATTTTTTTCCGGCGAAACTACGTTCCTAATGCATTAGTGTCCATGTATTAGGGTCCTTGGCCTATGACAAAAACTTCAGGGAACCCTCGCTCCCTCTGATGATAAAGTATGTGCTTATTTGGGTATTTTTCAGGTAGAGAGTATTAACAGTCATTTCTCAGTTTGTGCATTGGTACCTATTGACATATATTGTATTCACAATTGTCCAATGGATGTGTGAGTTACCCTGGGAAATGGTTTGGGAGGTCTCCGAGAGGGAAGATGTAGTACCTGGCTACCGTACCACTAATTTGACCACCTCAGTATATCGCAATGCCGAAGAGCCCTTCCGCGCGATTTATGCGCAGTATGGCGTGGGGCGGTGGGAGAGAAGTTTTGCGTCCACGTGGGATTCGCGGTGTGGGAGGGGTGTGGAGGAAGTGGTGTAGGAGGGAGGCTGAGCGGCTGGGGGTCTGCTGTGAACGTGATTCTGCCGCTTTGCGGGAGGCGGGAAGCTCAAGGACATTCGCGATGTGAACTACTTCGCCGTCACGTGACAATCGACACAACGTCGCATTTTGCTTAGTAATTTCTTTTCGAAAGAGGTGCACGCGGTGGGTTTTGTTCATTCCTCTTTCTTTTCTTTTTTGATCTTTCGCCGGCGTCGCGGCGAATGTTTAGAAATTCTCCCCATCGCCCCGTAGATGGAGAAGGAGCTTATTGGAGTGGAAGAACGTAAACAAATGAGGTTGAACGCTTCGGGACTCGGTGATCAGCTAGATCCTCTATCAGAAGTCGTTATTGCGTCGTCAACCGGTCATTCATTGTTTACGTTGTATTTTCTTCGTGAGTCACATTCGTGAAGTTCTTTCTGAAGACATAGAGCATGTTATTGAACTCTGTGAGCATTTCAGCTCGCTACATAACCAACTTACTTATGATTTATTTTTCAATGGTGTCTACATTTTCGATCTTTATTGTCTTCTGAGTCTTCCTGTTGTGTAATGATCTCACAAGTATGTCTCTGGCCTCGTCTTTGTTAATTGATACATCGGCTATCCTTGCTAGGAAAGGAAAAATTTTTTAAGGCTAATGGTTTAACTATTAAGCTCTTTCAATTAATTTAGAAGCAAAATATTAAGCTCTGTCGTTTAACGGTTAGACTATTCCATTTGAGTTTTTATTCCTCTTTTGATTGGTATTGTTGTATCTTGAGACTTGCATAATTTTCCTCTTTTAAGCGATAAAAATATAAACTTCGCAAAATCAGAGAAATGAAGCTTCGAAGGGGTTCGTGGATATCAAAGAATTGTAAGCATTGGTTTTCGTAAACCAATCTTTTCCATTATCATATTGCCGACAAATACTCAATGCTGATTTGCAATATGCAGTAATTTCCTTTGTGACTCATTTATTATTGTTTTTGTCTAAGTCTATGTAAGTCGTCTATGTCTATATGTTTGTTATTCGACATAGCGTTAAAATTACATTAAAAAATGTATCGTTCGATCAAGTCACGGAGTTAGACATTATTAAATTAAATAGCTGCGGACCTCCTTAATAAATAGATTTCTTTTAACGTGCGTTTTAAAAATGTCTTTCCTATGTTAAAGTAGTATTGAAATAGAACTTTTAGTAATTACTGTATATTTTAATGAATATTTCGGTAATATAAGTATTTTTATACACAATTATATATTTGGTTAAATTGAAATAATCATGTGATATTTAACGCCGATGCATTCACGCTATGGATAGATAATAGAATTCGAATCTAAGAATAGAAGTCCTTTATTCTATTTTATACCTGTGTCTCGCCCAAGAATGAAGTCTCCAAAATAAAGGTCAACAACACTTCCTCCCTCTAGTGCGTGAGATGTTTTAAATAGAGAAAGGGCGGAGTAAACGGGGAGGTGTCTGATAAAACACGGTCACCGGCGCATTGTACGTGTTTTAAATATTGAGAGGCCGTCGGAGGAAGAAAAAAGAAGCGGAGAAGTCGAGGCGTCCTATATTTCAGCCGCGGGTCATTTAATGTGTTTGCTGTTAGCTCTGAAGTGGGTCCCATTTTGATCCGCAAATGTCACGGTCTATCGATTGCTCTGTGAAGGAGGAGAAGCCTTCTAAAATCACGGGATGTTGGGAAGGGGTGACGCTGACAAAGGACCTGGAAGGAAAAAAAAGAATGCTCGAGAGAAAGTAGGAGAGGGGGGTATGGAAGGGAGATTACTGAAGTTGAAGGCTGATGATGTAGGCATCCATGTGTACGGATAAAGCGAACGAGCTTATGAGAACGGGAAAAGTGCGATGTATAAAACTTGAAAGAGCTGATTCCGGGAATCTCTAGTTTGGGTTTCTCAGAACCGTGCTTTTACGCTCTAATTCCCATTTGTCTAATGAAGATAACCGTATGCGATTTTTTCTAGAGGTAGATATATTAAGCTATTAAAGAAGGTATACCTAGATATAGTTGTAGTATTTTACCTCGGTTCGATAATTTCGTCCGTATCAATTGACAGCCTGGATGTTAATTGGTGTCAGCTAAGTCTTTTTTTTTATTCTGTATCCGAGCTAGCAGAATTTACTTAAAATCTAGTGTTATACGATTTCGGCTTTACCTATCAAATTGTACCATAATTCTAATGGCACATGATTTACATAAATAGTACACTGTGCTACTGCATTGGCAATAATAAAATTTTTCCTTGGTATAGCTAGGCTTAACACGTGTCCCGATTTGACCAGGAATGTCCCGGTATGGAGGTATGGGCCCGGTCAATTTTTGATTTTTTTCCCGTTTGTGAATGAATGACTAACATAAAATAACTTACGGTGACTTCAGAGATGTCGAAGAAAAATTATCAAAGACTAAAATTAAGTGACTTTGTGTCACTTCTTACAAAATAATTAATGCTTGCAAACACAAATTTAGCCAACACTATGTTTAAGGAAAGTCTCCGTTAAAATTCCTTCGAAATTCTTTCTGTCCCGTTTCTTGCCGTTAGGATATGATAACCCTAGCTATTGATGGAGATACCAAAAAAATCGAAGAAGACAAGCCACTAGGAATTCTGCGACAATTAATTATATGCTTAATGATAATATGGTGTGGTATCTGAAGATAGACAAAACTTTATAGATCGTAGCATAAAAAGTAATGTACTTTAGAATCTTATTTTCTACGACTAGGTTTGATTCGTAACTTGCCATCTATCGTAGAAGAAGTTCCCAATAAGCATTACTCTTTTATAGAAATTACATTTTTAAGAGCTTTCTAGATTTTCATGGCATGTATTTAATTACTAGTCAAAGTCCTCGGTGGTATTGAATATACTAGGGAACATCTCCATCTCAATCACATCAATCTGAGTGGCACTTCTACACTATTTAGGCATCACTACTTCATTAATAATAGCTCAATATTTATCTTATCTAAAGCCTCTTATTGAGTAGATGAGCTCCATGTGGCTGAAAAAATTCAGAAACACGCTCTTAAGCAGAAGATAAGAGCGTTACGTCTTGTCGATGTTAAACTTATGGAATAAAAGTCATTAAAATGGTTACATTACAATTGAATGCTTAATAAAATAATCTGATTTAATGATATCGAATAAGCATATTCGATGGAAAAACGGAAAATTATTGAACGCTGCACGCTTTCATTAAAATTTCCGAAAATCTCTAAAAATAAGTTTATATCGAATAATCGCTTTTTTTTTTTGGAGATTGTGTCATCTCTTAATTGTTTATTTCAATGAGAAGTTGTGAGTGTTTCGCCAATTTGGGAAGTTCTACCAATGAACCAAATTCCACCAGATAGATTTATTATAGAATCATATTTATTTATGGATGGATTATTCTCATTTAAAGATTATGAAAAATAAAAACTTCGTAAACTTCATAATCTTTAGAATGTCCTTCCACGAAGTACGGCCTTCCATGATAGAATTTATTATTCTCATTTGTTTAATTTTTACACGCGTAAATCAGAAACCTTTATAAATTTGCGATATAAAAATGTATTATATGTATTGTTTACTACTACTTCGCGTTTTTTACAGCTCTTATTGCAGAAAAATGTTCAATTTTATACACGTTACTGTTACAATTTTATACTACTACATGTTATTTATACATGTTAATAACGCCTACACAGTGGAAAGTTTCGAGTTATATGCTTAAATTGCTAATATTTTCTTTGCTCGTATCGTTGTGTGTTTCCGAATAGAGTATCATGGAACCGATCTTCAATTGACCTTTCTTGCTCCCTTGTACAAATATTTGTCAATCAATCTTATACCTCAATTTTGATAAATGTTTGCCAATAATAATTGGATTCAAGGATAAACTAGTGCTTCCGAGAGAAACGTTTGTGGGGGAAGAAGTTTCGTAGAAAACGCGACGCAAAGTCGCGTCAATGACCGAAAGTTTCTTCACCTCTCTCTCGAACCGCCCAAATATGGCGTCAAGTTGACGAAAACTGAAAATTCCATTGAAAGAGAGAAATATTTAAGTCGAGCCCCGGGTTTCGTAACGACGCTTTTCAGACTTGAGAAACACAATTAAGAGACAAATAAATACGTAATTCTGCGTTTTCCGATATGAGCTCAAAAGGAAGGCCATTTTTCATTACCGATTCAAACGTCACGGCGTTTGCAGCAATTAAATACGTATTCAGAATTTCTTTCAGTGACGCAGTATCGTATCAAGGATTTGAATTCAATGTTTAATTCTATTACGCTCTTTATTCAACTAATAAATCATAAATTATAAATTTCCATCAGGCGAAAAATTTTCACCGCCCAACGTATTTGATTTATGAATTATTTTCAAGAGGATGTTCCGCAAAAAAATCCTCAATTCTGGCAAACTAAAATTCCGACGACTGCATATTTTATAAAGTGCCTCTGTATAAATTTTTCTCTCAGAGTTTAATTTGAATAAATTATTCCCGATGAAATTCTCGGACGAGAGATTTTAATTCAAACCCAGGGATGGAATGCGACCCGTGTCACCCGAATGTCGTGAAAAATCCGGTTACGTGTCTCCCGAAAATGGAATATTGGGAAGAATTTCGGATCATCTCACCGTGGAATATTTTTCGCGGCGTCAAAGAATCATTTCTATGGAAATACTGCCCCTGGTGATCCTCGGAATCCAATCAGTACCCTGAAATCCGCGGCGTGGAACCACGCTTTATTGCTCCTAAAAATATAAAGTAGAGCACAAAAGGGGTTACTAATTGCTTTCGGCTCATTACGGGAGGCCTTCTTCCCGCTTTCAAATGAAATGGACAATTGAAGTACGGAACGAGGTTCTCGAAATTAAATGACAGAATGGGAACGCGAGTTTGGGGGATAGAGATGCGAAAATAAAGGAACGGCACTTGGCAACGGAGATGATGCGGAGACAGGAGCTAAAGAGAACGGTTGAGGAAGGGAAAGGTGGATCCAAGGGAGAGAAGAAAATTCTGAGATTCAATGCGAAACGGAAGAGTTGAAAGTCCCAACGGATGCCTTCATAGTACTGTATTCGTCGAAAATGAATGAGGGAAATTAGATGAGAATAGTTAGTGAAAGAATGCGGAAAGTTTTGTAAACTTTTGGCCTTTAATTCAATAATGCAGGGGTATAACGGGGAAGGTATTTGAATCCCAGTGACGAAGATTGTACCCAGGTAGCTCAAAAATTTTAATTTTGTTTAAAAATTCAAGATAATTTCACAATATATATGAATAATACTCAAAATAAGAATATGCGCTAAATAAATTTGTAGCAAGCACAATTTGTAATTTGTAACAAGTGTTCTACCTTTCGGTTGGTTCATGGGCCTTAATATCTACATCTACATTAATTTTCTGAAAGCATCCTTTCGGCATTTGGCAAGGGATATAAATACCGAGATTCCGAGTCACTTCTTTAGATCATTGTTTTTGCGTATATTTCACGGAAAGAATGAGTCCTCGGACGACTTGTCCTCGCATCTATTTCCCTTATTTCACACCCA
Source organism: Ladona fulva (assembly GCA_000376725.2). NCBI lineage: Eukaryota > Metazoa > Arthropoda > Insecta > Odonata > Libellulidae > Ladona > Ladona fulva. Next base: position 2,094,663 of record KZ312450.1, on the reverse strand, counting down.
TTATCGGAACGGTCGAAGTAGCAGGGGGTCGTACAATATGTCTATGTAAGTACCCTGCAAGCAGCCTTCCGGCGTGTGACGGGACAATACCGATTACTTCCTCCGCAAATATTCCCTATCCAAATTAATTTCTTTCGTTTTTGGTAAAATTTCTTTTCTATTTCCTCTTTCTACTTTACACTACCCTCTGCCTTTTCCCATCCATTCTACCTTAAATTACTTTCTTTAGCAATCGCTCTCCTCTCAATATTTGATCCAACCATTTCTTCTGTCTAGGCTTAATTACTTCCATTAAAACCTTCTCTGTCCCAACCATCTCTGGTACATACCTCCGTGTTCGGTTTTCTATCGACCTTACTTACTTGTTCCGTAATTAATCTTGTTTAGCAGTGCTTGGTGGAATTCTATATTTTCGATGTTAAAATAATTGCTAATCACTTGTCTGTTCCACAAAATACATTTCTCTTGCGACCTATGGTTTCGAACGTTCAGTTTGCCTTCAGACACTCGCAAGAGATGTATATTTTGTGGAACAATACAAAATTATAATAATTAATATAATAATTTATTTCTGCATCGATTACTTGTTCTATTTTACGCAACATCCACATCTAGGAAGCCTCCAATCTAAAGAATAAGGAAAAGAAGACTTCTACCGTTACCACAATAATTTTTATTACACGATCATGGTTTCGACCCATTTCAGCTTATTATTTATAATATTCTAAAACTGAATGACTGAACTGAGGAACTCTACCAACATCCTAGCATAGTGTCAGAAGTAAGGAGTAATAGGTTAAGATGGTTAGGGGGCATTCCATGTCAAGTGGACCAATTTCAAGGAAATGCCCCGCTCGACCATCACCGATTTCAATGAAATTTTGTGTGAACATAACTTTATATCTTCTATGAAAATTTCCCAAGTTTTACATCCATCGATGAAATATTTGCGGAGATATAGTCATTTGTTTGACCCCCTACAGCAGCCTTCTACAGTTAGACAGCGATTTTTAGCAAGTTTGAGACACGTTATCTCACGCAGTATTCCGTTGAGCAAAACAAAACTTTGGTATTCTCACACAACCTATGTTGCTCTATTAAACAAAATAATAAGAAATCTTTTATGAACGAAATCTGAGAAGAAAATTTGAAGCAAAATCGGCCCAAAAAATTATGGCTCGAAAAAAATTTAAAGTTT
>KZ312450.1:2021574-2092859 GCA_000376725.2 Ladona fulva | reverse complement strand
ATTCCAACACCTTGTATACAGTAGTTATAAGGCACAAAGTTTCGTGTTTATTGTATGTTAATTTCAAAAGATATAAAATGCCAAACTTTAAATTTTTTTCGAGCCATAATTTTTTGGGCCGATTTTGCTTCAAATTTTCTTCTCAGATTTCGTTCATAAAAGATTTCTTATTATTTTGTTTAATAGAGCAACATAGGTTGTGTGAGAATACCAAAGTTTTGTGTTGCACAACGGAATACTGCGTGAGATAACGTGTCTCAAACTTGCTAAAAATCGCTGTCTAACTGTAGAAGGCTGCTGTAGGGGGTCAAACAAATGACTATATCTCCGCAAATATTTCATCGATGGATGTAAAACTTGGGAAATTTTCATAGAAGATATAAAGTTATGTTCACACAAAATTTCATTGAAATCGGTGATGGTCGAGCGGGGACCGTTGGTCCACTTGACATGGAATGGCCCTTAGGGCAAATCGAGAGAATGCATGAAGATAGGATGGTTAAGAAAATATACCTAAGGTGGTAGAAGACTGAGAGGAAGACCTCCTAAAAGATGGTTGGATGATGTTGAGGATGATCTGCAGATGGAGAATGCATGCAAGTGATCGTGATGTTTGGGCTAACATTGTCAGAGAGGCCAAGGGCTGTAGCACCGAGAAGTAAGTGACTGAAACAAATGAAAAATGTAATGAATGTGGAAATCAAATATGAAAACGTGGAATGCTTATAAAATCGAAAGACCGAGTATTAAAAAGAAAATACGAGCAAAATTTTCGTTTCTTCTTGTAGTTCGTTTCTCTGCCTAAAGGGATTTGTTCTCGTAATAAAGATTTTCAGAGAGTTAACGGGTAGGTGGTTAATCAAGAGGGAAAGACCCTTCCTCTAAAGAAGAAAGACTGGATACGACCCAGCGTTTGATGATGGTATAGTTTTCGGAAACCTTTTCTATGTCTCGTATCCCCCCTTTTAAAAGTTTTGATACATTGGTCATTATTGATAGTGTTGAACAATGTTAATGCCTGAGAGGTCATTTTATTACAAGGCCTCCGAAGGCCAGATGTTATCTTTGTAAATTTAAAAAAGCTGAAAAGATGCGCGCAAGAGCATGGGGTTCTCTAACCGTCTTTTTCATGGATTTTGAAGTTGGGTTAATTTAGGGGTATTTGCAATGTATTTAGTATGTTTTTGTCAAAACAATTGCTATTTTTACGTTTAAATTTTAATTCCGAATCCTGCTAAATTTTAACCTAATTCTGACGATTTTTCATTTCTCTTGAAGATCTCTGAAAATTTTCTTCTCAAATCCCCTGTTTGTTCCTCAAGCATTGATGTATGCATCACCGTTATTGTATTCCCAGACCACTTCATATAAACTGAGAAAGACGTATAAAAACAACTGAGAGGAAGTGAGAGAAAATAGTTGGAATGAGAGATGAGCGGATGAGTGGAGAGAATGAAGAGATGAAATAGGAAGATGAAAGAGAGAAGAGAGGAGGTTGAAAGGACTCACTCGAGAGGTCTGCCGGAGTTAGAAAGAGATGGCAAAGGTGAAGAGCGGCGGATATCATCTCGAGCTGTGTAATTTAATGGGATAACTCGTTAACCGCAGGTCGGCATTTCATTCTATGGATTTCCAAATTAAGACCTTTTCACCCCTAATGACGAGTGCCATATTTGAAGGTAAAGCATAGAATATTTTTGTATTGCGTTAAAGGAAGACGTATTTAAGGCGGCTGATTAAGATCTTTCCCCTGTTCTGTACGTACCAGGGGAATGTTATGGCCGAGGGAGAGCATTTTCGCTTGGTTTTAAATAAGATAGAGAGATGCGCTGTCTCTCGTGATGGAATGAAATTTAACGTCGGGAATTTAAAAGAAGAGCGCGAATCTCTTTTCTAGTAGATGAGCTTGAAGTCATGTCAAGATAGTGAATAGTAGGCTGTACCACGTGTAAATTCATCTCAAAACATGTTAAAAGTGATATATGTATTACCAGGCGGAGGTACGATTGCATCGGTAACTCATCTCATCATCAAAGACTTATTCATTCCCGTTTAAGGAAACTTAGAGCATGCGGCACTAACATTGAGCTAGAGCAGAAAAAGTATAGAGACATGCGTAGGGTAATTAAGGAAGAAGCACAAAAAGAATTTCAGGAATATAGATCTAAAACGCTATTAGAATCATTAAGTGGTGATCAGAAAGAATTTTGGTCGTATGTGCGCGAGTCTCGTGGAGGTCAGTTTACCGTACCAAGCCTAATCAATGAAGAGGGAAATTGTGTAAAGGAATCTATAGAAAAAGCGAACTTACTAAACCACCACTATCAGAAGTGTTTCAAAGTAGACAACGGCCAAGTTAATGAGTTTACTAGGCGAATTGATTCGGATATGTCTCCCATTGAATTATCAGTGGAAGGAATAGAAAATTTGTTGCGCCAGATTGAAAGGAAAAAAGCTCCGGGACCCGAATGTATCCCATCATTAGTTATTAAAACTTTATCTTATGAGCTCGCTCCCCTTCTTCTTNAATCATTGCTGATTAGCCGAAACCGATCGTGTAATAAACATTTTGTGGATACTACAAAGTTTTTCTTATAACTTTATTTCATATATTTTGTCATCTCACTGAGAAGTGATAAAATTTCATTCAATTTCTATACTTTTAATTTAAAAATTGAAATTGAATAATTTCTGACGATTTTTCTAAATGGCTTCTAAGTTTTCGCAATAAAATTGTCAAATTAATATAATTTATCCACTTTGCGATCCAATTAATTCAAACAAGGACTATCGTTCCATCTCGAATATATATATTAATTTCGTGGCTTGGTAGGCGATCGCAAATACGTTGAAAAATTGTTGCATTCATTTGAAATTTCACTTCGAAACAAAATTGAACGTTTTTGCGTAAATTTTTTGAAATAAAAGAAAAAATTCGATAAAAGTTTATGAAAGTGCAAATGACGGCTTGCGGAGTCTCGCCCATGTGTACTGGGGAACTTACATAAAAACTTACATAAAACTTACAAAATAAAAACTCGGAACATAATGTAGCGAGAAAGAAAACTAGAGGCAACGAAGGAGAAGAGTTGAAGAGAGAAGGGATTCTCTCGAGTGGACGAGAAATATTCGCGTTTTCTGTTGAGGTAAGGATGGGCTTTTGTGCCATCGACAGCCGGTGGGGAGGTAGCGGCTCCCAGTGGGGTCTGGGGGGCCTTGAAGGTGCGTAGGGGCCTCCCGGGGTTTGTCACGTGCCCTCCCGCTCTCTTGGCTTTGAAATGTAGATCCAGAAAGAACCGGAGACGCATTTCTAAAGCCGAGGGAAATGCCTCTTAGGGTAACCTCCTTCCTCCGTCTCGATAGCCAAGCTTTCTCTTCGCCCATCTTCAGCGTCTCGCTTCATTTTTTCCTTCCGTCACCGCATCCCATCTCATTTGTTACGTTTTCGAGGGGTTTTTTTGGAGATTTATCGAAATCCATGTATGAATAGGTTATTAATAAAAGATTCTGAGGAAATTCTTCCTCGTTATCCGTCGTTGGTATGTTGATATAAACATCCGTAGGCATTTTATGGTTTGGCCATCATGTGAAACACAGATACCGAATCGGTTTTGTTTAGACTGTGAACTCTCAATGCCTTGTTGCTCGTAGAGCCATAAGAAATAGAGCAGAAGCCGGAAACTCATTGTTTGGAATTGATACTATGTAGATCAGGGTTGTGGAATCTATTTGCATCGGAGTGCCGCATCTAATCCGATAAGGCCTTATTGCAGTATTTTGCTTTTATTGAAGTAGCCCCGCATTAGTACTGTACGTAGATAAAGGGTTTTAATCGCCGAATAAGTGAAAAGTGCGCTTTTCTAATTTATTCATTTCTTTGAGTGATGGATGAGACTGAGAAAATGCTTTAAATGTCTGACATTTCAATACAAGAAATGTAACGGCCGCCGATTTTAGTCCCTATTTTTGTTTTATATATTTATGCAGCTTGTAATCCAAAATTTCCTTTAAAATCGGAGAAATACCTTTGAAACGATAATAATAGAGTTCGCGGTGATTAGAAACTCAAGTGTGAGGGATTTCTTCATGCTTCAAGCTCACAAAAGTTCTGAAGAGTTAAATTTTTCAAATTAAAAATGCACTTGATTAATTTGAGATCTATGATTAGTACTTCCTCTGTGTAGCTTTTTAGAGATGGTAAGCTGCGGGAGATGAGAAGTATATTTCCAATTTGTTCCGTTTTTGTGCTTAGTGGGATGACTCAGTGGAATCTTCTCGCTGTTGAAGGGAAACAATCTTGTTTTTATTGCGTCTCAGTTTACCATTTCTAATTTCACCTTCATATTGATTGCATTGATCAGATTCAATTCTTATGCTATCTCATCGGCCACATGCAGTATGCCTTTAAATTTAAAATATCGAATTGCATTTGCATCGGCGAAGTTCATTTCATTAGGAAAATTAAAAAATAGACATAATTTAACCGCAGGTCGGCATTTTTAGTGTTCTTACGGTAAGGCATCTCAATAATGATTTAGAATATCTAGATTTAGTAGGAGGTTAAGTAAATTTAAAATTATTAATCGAAAGGAAGGCATTTGCTTGCCCTTGGTTTGTCAATTTCATTTATTCAGTTCCATTATATTTGTTATTTACTCACCATAACATAAGTGACCTTTCGGAATGGTCGCATGCCCTAAAATTCCCCACTTTTTGCCCTTTATCCTGCTATTCAATAACCGATTTCTTCCTATCTATCATTCACCAACTTTCGTCTTTGTCTGTTCCTTTATTTTTATCGCTAATATCCTTCCTTCAATTATTTTAGGCTATTTCCTTCCTTTCTTTCCTTTAGATTTCTTTAAACCAACACCTTTCTTCTCCTGAAGACTTTTGCACCTCCTCGCTTACAGAAAGTAAAAGGAAGCAATGATTTGCGAATGAAGCGAATTTCAAAATTATCCATTCGGAATAAAACGGCTTTACATCGGAATCTTCCCAGTTTGATTAGAGCATTATGTATTTTGATTAATTATATTTTATGAAGTTTCTTCTGATGAAATATTTTACAGTTGAGTCGGCGAAGAATGGTTTCTATTACAATTTTGTCGATAGATGGGCTCTTGAGCTCGTCAAGGAAGCGCATTGTTTTATGCCTGAATCCGTAATATTATGTCACGGAAGTGGATAGAGTTAGAGGCTTTTTAAATTCGTGTTATGTAGAAACGGTCGTTGCTTCATCACTTCATATATATATTTGATATTTTAACTTAAAATTGAAAACTAACCCTTAGATAATGTCCTTTTCTTTGTGTGTTTTGAATATTTTCCTGTTTCCTTTAATTACCTTCAGTTCGTAAAACAATTTTTTGTAATATATTCCCTTTCATAAATTGATTGTATTCACCATCCTGAAGTTGGCAATGATTTCATTACTATTTCAAAATGCTAGTATATTTTACTTTCAATTACAAACGCAATATGCTTTGAAAGAAAAGTGGAAAAAGTTGCTTCCGGTTAGCCATGTAGGGAGCGCGTTCTACTTTGGAGAAAGCGGTCTTGGGTTCATTCCCCGGTGGAAGCCCAACGGCGAAACGATCCTAGCTGTCGAAGCAATTTTAACAATTAAACCCTATTTATTAATTATTATTAACTAATTAAACCTTACTTTTTATACCCAAAAGAAGAAAAGTTTTTGATAAAAAATATTTAAGCAAACTCCATGTTTGAGGATTTACCTCTTAAATCGCTTCAAATGTGCACATACACAATGTGTATTCTTTATTTCCATCCTCCTCTTAGCTGTAATTCGTTTTCCATCGCAGAATCTTGGTCCAAAAGCACACTTAACAGAAAGAATCATTCATTTAACGCCCGTTTTAATTGCTCACGCGTCTTTTAATCCTGGTATCACCAAAATATGCATCTAGAGAATTCAAAAACGAGCGAAGGAATCGAAACCGCCAACGTTGCGGAAGAAGAATTAACTTTTCGCTCACCCGAAGCTGTTAAAGAGCGCGCGGGAATTTTTTCATAGGGAAGAAGCGGAAAGGGCATGTTTGGTAATGCAACCGCTATGAGCTTAGGTAACGGCCTCAAAAAGGCAAGCTACTCGTATGTTTCGCAAGGAAGGAAGCGCTTACATTACGGCCCGTAACTGCGCACGCCGTTTCCGACTCTTTCGAATCCAAAAACACGCGCCTAAAAGATTCAGCATTATTTTAAGAGAGGATTTATTTTCGTTCGGGCTCGTAGAGTTGTGTAAATGTAAAAAAAATAATCTGTTAGCTAAGCGCGGTGCAGTCGTCAAGCTTCATAGGAATGATATTTTCAACTTTCTGCTCCAATGCGAGAATTCTTTGCACTTTAAATCCTCAAAGTTTTTTATTTTGGCCTGAAAATTGTTCGGGACGCACGGTTTCATTTATATCCGCACAATGTCCTCAGGGAATTAACGCCGTCCCAAAACAGCGCTTCATTCTTTTGATAGGGTAAAGAATTCGTCGAGCGTTGGGAGAAAGGTTTTTTCGTGTCACTGTTAATGCGTTTCTCTACCTTAGTTGTGTGTTCCCTCACTGTAAGCATTTTAAGCGATAAAATTTCCTCGTAGTATCGTTTAACAACCCAAAAAATGATGACGCGAGATATTTATAGTAAATTATAAATGACATATTCTAATAATCCAACTGTTCCCTATGCATTTTCATTACTCTGTTTAACTCGATTAAACCTCAGTTACTTTAAGCATTACCTGGACTATCAAAATTAGTGGCCTTTTAGCCGTTGTTGAATTCTATTCTCTGAATTCCTTACATTGAAAAAAATCAAAGATTAATGGTCGATATGAAGAAAAAGTAGTGTTTACAATTTATCGCCCTAGTAGCAATTACGTGGACGATATTTTTACTATTTCTCCATATTGAAATATAATATTTACGTATATCATATGATCACCATGTTACATTAATGTAATTTTTGTCATTGAAATAAAAAAATCTGTAACCTTTTTACCGACTGACGTTTCGACTAGAATATTTTCTTATAATGCAGGAATATATATATCTATATCGTACATGGAAAATTGTAGCTTTTAAAGGCGGCATTTCTTCTTCTCTTGTACTTATCTGTAGTTTTCCTTAGGGACCTGTACCGTGTTTCTCCGAAAATAAGACTTTCTCGATAACTCGAAAAAGTCCCTAACACAATTTTTCAGAATTTTCTTAGTAAGCCCTATTTAGTTATAGAGTAATGAATGTATAAATAAATATAAAACATTATTGATATTAGGGCTTTAAATAAATTATAAGCAAATGCAAACTAGCAATCGTTGCCATAATAGAGTATAAATAAAATTAAATAACGATTTTCAAGTCTTGAATAAGGTCCTTAAAGACCTCAGCGGCAGTTCTAAAAAATAAGTTCACCTAAATATAAGCTCTTAGGCAGCGGTGGGCAACCTTTTTGAGAGTGCGTTCCAAAATCGGCCAAAACTCTGACACAAAATATTTCCTCTTGCAAACAAAATTTTTTGGCAACATATTATTCGAAACCCTGATATTTGATTTCTAATTATTCTGTATATAATCTAAAACTGGCTGAATAAAAGAATATGAAAGGTTTTTACGAAGAAGTAATTTTTTTATTTGAAAATTGAAATGAAATTTGGCAAGGGTTTGTTTCTCTTTCCAGAAACAAGTCATCGGCGTGTCACGTTTGGTACGCGTGCCAATGGTTGCCCACCTTATAGCGTATTTAGGAGCTGAAATTAATGTGAGATCCAGTCTTGCTTCCCGGGAAATATGGTAGTTATTTTATTATTCTCTTTCAAACTACCGGTTGTTACTACGATTATATATTTCCCCGAGACCGGGGAATATTTCTCGTGATGATAATAATGCTAATGCACGTATATGGCGTAAAAAATAATCAGGATTGAGAAGAAAGATGAAGGTTAAGAAAGTTTGGAAAATATTTTTATACTTTCTCTTTAAGCCCATCTGGGAACAATTTTCATGTGTTGCATGGGAAAAAATTTTGAAGTAAACAAATAAAGGCATTATACCTACCTTTATGTCCGAAATTTGTTCAACTCCCAATTCCTATTTCATTCTTTCTGTAATGCCTAGTTAGGGTTATATGTAAGAAGAGACTAATTAAATTTATGCTATTCGTAGAGAGCTGCGTTAGTTAATGTTATAAGAAACTTTTTATTGTATGACCTATGTAAATTCTATAATTGATGATCATGTAAATCAATCAAATTGCTACTTAATTTCCTCAATTCTAGTCCAGATAATCCAAAAATACTTACATAACAGGCCCTACGTAAAAATCCATCTGTATAAAATTACGTCGTGAGTTAGCATTTATGAAAAGCGTCTCTCTGCCATGCTGGAGGAGAATATGAAAGCTACTCTGGTATTATGATTCCTGTTGATTAATGGCATTCATTTTGGTCACTCTTTATTAAATTCCATGAAAAGTGTTATCCATTGAATCATTGTGCTGCTCTCATGCGCACGTTTTCCTCTTAAATTGTCTTCACAAGCAAGGGCAAATTACCTCTCTCGTCATATTGCCTAGTAAGCCTCATTTCCTTTCCATTTCTTTTGGTGATGAGGTTCAAACTGATCTCCAGGTTTAGTACTGTACAGAAAAAGAGGAATATAGGATTGATGAAAATCATGCTCTCCAAATAGTTTTTTACCATTTTATACTGCATACCAACTTAAGTTGAGCGTTAATGATATATTTTCAAGATAAGGGTCGCATCTGACGCCCGACGTAATTTTCTTCGATAACATTGTCAGGGAAAGCGTTTCCTAGGCTTTGTTGAAAGGTCGATGAAATATCCTGAATATCATTTTCCAGGGCATCGTTCGCGTCGCCCAAATCCGCGGGAAATACTCGACGCTGTGAGTAAAGAGCCCGCTCAGCCATTCACTTTCGATTTAAGCCGTTTTGCGATGGACTCCATCGAAAGGGCAAACACATTTCTCTCCGAGGCTTATCGTCTTTCACCACTCACCCTTTCTCTTACCTTCTGCTTCACTTCCCTCTTTTCCTCTGCTTATCCCTCTCTTTCCTCATCCGTTCCATTTTACGCCCCTTTCCTTTTCCTTTTATCATTGACGTATCTTTCTTCTCGTGCCTCTTAGGTTAAATGTATCTTTTTCTTAATAGATTCTGCATGTCGTTTATAGAAAGTATGTTCAACTGGCGGAGGTAATGTTCAACTGGAGGAGATTACAGATGAGAGATATTAAACAAATTGCTAGGGCATTATTAAATGCACATTATTTTTAATGTTTGCATGATAAACGGTAGACTAGACTAAGGTTGGCTGGAAATGAGTCCCCGGATATTCGAATCCACGTATAACCCGAAAATTTAAAGGAATTACCGGAAAATAGTACTTAACACTATATCATTTATATATACCGTTTTAATTGTGAAATATCAATAAATAAAAATATGTTAGATGGGAAAAATTTTATCACTTCTTAGCAACTGTATGTAGATCGTTATCAACATCCAGAGAATGATTTCAAACGCGAAATATTGGTGATCTTAAATGCGGAATACCTCTTCGATTCAATGTGCAGCGTTTATGATGAAATTTAATTTATATGCGTTAAGTTTCCGAATGCCAGATATCCTTTAAAATTAAATTTCATCAAACACAAATTGACATTTCTTATGCATTCCTTTGTCATTCTTTTAGTGTACAATGTGTAGTATTAAGTTCGGAATTATTAACACAGCCGGAATTTCCTTTTTTACATTTATTACCAGAGATTCTCTTTAAATTTGCCTAATGTATTTCACTATCATGGTACAACAGGTACGATGTACGGAATTCACTGTACAATACTCTTATTATATTCACTATTTTTCGTCATAAGGTATATTTATTGCTCTGTATTTACTGTATTATATTGTTATAGAATCGGTTATAACCGATTATTACCGGTCGGACTTAAAATCTCCCAAGAGGTTAATCCCACTGCAATACCAAGTACGTTTGTTTATCCAGGGTTCAGTTATTTCTTCTTCCGCCCTCTTAACGACTTCCTGTAACTTCTAACCTTGGTTGTGGAGCCTCGCTGTTGTTCGTGCTGTCACTCCGTTATTCTCTGCCCTTCGCTCCTCTTCTATTCTCGTTCAAAAACATCTCCGCTGCATGCACTTTCCCCCTCATTCACTCATTACGCCACATCCCCTGTTGGGTCATACGAGGGTCACACCGAGGGAAAGGGAAGTCAGAAATACCTCCGAATCGGTCCGCTCTGATTGAGTGAGCGGGGTAACATGTGGGAGGAAGTGGGTGAGTGAGGCAGGGATAAAGGAAGTTGTGGGTTGGCTTTTCAAAGGGGCTGAGCCGCCCCCCGAACGGTAGCTAGCGCTTTTTAGGCGGCGCAAAGTCTGCGATGTTTATATCTCCCCGTTTTATCTTTCGCGGAAGAAAACCGACTATAACGCTCCGACGTTTCAAGGAAACTAACGATTTGATGTTGGGCAAGATACAGATCCATGAGATGATTTGTTTCAAGTGTAACGTGTGCGAAATTGGTTCGTACACGATATGTTCTCCTGCTCTTGCGAAGATTAGATTTAATTTGAGTGCGGAGAAAGGTGACAGTTAACTAGTTCGTTTCGGTTCTGATCTATGAGGCTGGTTTGTACGAATGGTTGGGTATGAGGGATATGCATTTGATCAATAATTGATGCCTGTGTTGGGAGTTTAAGCGTTAGTTTTTCCCAAGGGATTCGTCATTCGACGATAATTAAGTTGTTTGCCAGTTAACACAGAGTTTCATGAGTCTTTGGCGTCACGGTTTTAGATAAATCGTCAGATTCTGGTTGAATATCTAGGAACACCATCGATTCTTATATGTTACATCCTTCATTTATAGTACTTGATTTTTAAGACCAAGTTTCTGATCAATATCTTTATCTGATGTAAGATTCTCGATTGGTTAAAACGACAATATTTAGAACCATACTGTTAGAATTTCAAAATGCAAAATGAAAAGGTATTCCTGGATTATTTGTTGTGTTTATTGTTCTACCAGTTGTAGATACATCAAGATCCATTATGATGGTTGAAAACCAAATAAAAGAGGTAATTTTGCTTCATGAACTATTTCTACGTCATATTTTGGTACAATTATTTTGATAAAAATGAAATTTCAATGTTATTTCCATGATTTAGTTTCTTCCAATGATGTTTAATGACCTCAGTTGTGGAAGTATTGTTTAAAATACTACTGCTATTACTACGACACGCTGCTTGGACTTCGATACCAGTGCATTTACGAATAAATATTCTCTTTCTTACCTATGTCAATAACTAATGAACTGATAAGTTTACAGTTATGTGAAATATGTCAACAATATTTCTTGATCACGTTATTTAAAAATGAAGGCAATGCTTACTTCGGTGTTAATACCACCGAACCTGACATTTCCAGGTAATACCGAGAGCAGACATCGATTTAATTAGCGTAACTGAACACCCTTTAGAAATACACACACTAATAAAATAAGGCTAATTTAAAGCTCGATGAATTTATCCGCCGTAATGGACTTAAAGTCTTTCTAGTAATTTATTTATGGCGTAGTTCGAAAATTGCTGGGAACAAAACATTGAGGAGAAAACAACACATCGAGATTCATTAATAGTTCACTCTAAGTACACAATTATTATCGTAGAAAGTGCTTTGACAACTAAAGTCATTTAGTATATGTGGACCCCCTCGGGAATCGAACCCGGGACCGCTACCATCAAAGGCGAACGCGCCGCCCACTTGACTATCCGGGAGCACATTGTCCACAATTATTTGTGAGAAAAATTGACCAAAGTTAAGTTTCGGAAAAAAATCGACATCTGAGTTATTAATATGAACGAATTGCCGATGTTGATGCACTAAATTTCGAGTAAGACACCTGCTCCATGTTGTAGTAAGATCAAGGAAGATGATAAATGAACGTTGAGTGTGGATTTGTATGAAGAAGTGAAAGTAATGCCATCTGTCCCCGCCGTGATTTCACCTTCATTTTTATCCCCTTGAATTATCCGGAAAGAAATGTTTTTAATGCTTTGACTCGGGTCATTAAACTGTTCGACGAAGCTCTCAGTTTTAAGTGCAGCAATCGTCACCTTTTACCATTTTCAGCTGCGTTGTTTACTTTCAGTTTGAATGTTTTGAGGAAAGGGGCTATATTCGTAAACTTGTAATTTAAGGGCGTCATTAGAATTTTACGGCGCTCCAATCGCTTTCTCATCAACAACGTAATGCAGGAAATGTTTTACGGAAGCAATTCAGACTATTTCCTCAAGGTCTTCACAGTATAAAGATATTTTCCTTGAGATAACATAAAAATCAGTCAGAATAAGTGTTTGTTGCAGAAAATTTGAATTATACGATGAAATTGTGGAATAATTAGAAAAAAGTAACTTTTCCTCTTATTCCGTAGGATATCTTTGAGACGGCGAGAGAAGTATAAGATATCTTACAGTTCAGTATATTCGAATTGTCAAAAGGAATTTGTAATACACGATGATATGTAACTTTTACTAGAAGTTATTTTATATTGCTCAATAGTATTTTGCTACAACAGAGAATGAATGCCTCTACTTGTAATTCAGGGACAAAATTCAATTCATGGGTATTATAATAGTGCAGAATAGCGTGTATGGACGAGACTCCGTAGGGACTTACGTATGATTATATAGTAAAAATCTAGTATAATCTTTAAAGTACTGTTTTTTCCAATTGAATTGCTTCGTCTATATTATTTCGTGATTTCCGGTTAAAAGAAAGAAATCCAAGGTTTTAGATGCTTGAACGGAATCGATAATTTTTTAACCTCCCTTTCTTTTGCCTTCCTCATCAATCACAGTTATCCTTCAGAGGTTTACGACGCTGAAAAATGGCAGCTTAATCTTCAATATCCGATGTTTTACCGTTTTGAAATATTTTACAGGAATTACCCCCATATTTATCCGTGTGAAGGGATAATCTTTGTAAGGTAACGGAAGATGGCTTCTGAGAGACGATTGATTGATGGAAATGTGAATCAACTCCACTTGAAATCATAAAGCCATGAAATATTTTACAGAAGACCGTTGTCATTACATATATATCAAAGAATTCTGTCACCTAAGGATGCTCAATATTTATCAGATCCTGCGGAACCTTTTGTGATTTTACTGGAAGTAAATTTATTACGTCTAATACTACGAACACTGTTACATTAATTGAATTGTTTGGTATAAAATGTGTACGCCCTTTTCCGTATGTTTCGGCTGATCTAATTGATTTCTGCATGGTTGTTATCCTAGCAATTTTCGTTAAGTTTTCATCATGATGTTAACTTTTAATTCGTTACATCTGCATTTAAGATCTAATTGACCCTAAAAATCCCGTAGAAATTGCACATAATATCCTTATGAGATACAATATCGTCTAATGTTAACCTTAGGACTGTAATTTACCTAAAAATTGCTAATTTATGTAGTCCGATGGTATCCATTAATGCGCCAACTTCGAAAGCTTTGGTGTCTCCTTTTTCTTGAGTAATATATACATGTATAACACGTGGGATAGTACATTCATTAGCACACTTTTTCCGGTTAAATATGTGTATTGCACACATCGAGGAAATCTCTAAACGACCTTCAAGGGATCCAGTTTCATGCTAACCTCGCTCTTTGGATAAGTCGTTTGAGGACATACATGTACTTTTCAACGCTGTGAAACAATTGGTAATGTATTATTATTATTAATATCATATAATAAGTAAGGTCATATCTTAATTATAAATATTAGATATTGTTGTATTACGCCGAACAAAATTGATAATTTTTTACAATAAGATCTATTGGGAAACTATAAAATCTCATTGAAAAAGAAAGACTGATTTACTGAATATTGTTTTTGTATCGCGTTATGATACAGCATTTAGGAGGATTTTTTTTACGGTTTCGCATCCATTCCTTAGTCGTAAGGATCTGAAGTTGCATGAAACTACCCGGAACGCAATCCTTTATACTTACACCCAACCGCCAGGTGACAACCAAAACACGACTGGTATTATCTTTACTTGAAAAGACAACAAAAATTTTCTTTTTTCAAAAATTTATTTTTGTGTTTTGATAATGCTAGGCGTCGAGAACCAGGTGCTGTTTTTATTTTTAGCTTACCGTTTAGACTGTATTGAGGAGCTGTGTTAGCAGAGTGCTTATGTTGCATGGAATAGAGCCTAGTTAGTTCTATTCATAAAATTCAGACTGATACGATCAGCTGTTTAACTTAGAATCTGATGGATTGAAAATTTAGAAAAGTTCCCTCACGAAGAAATGTTTCGTCGTTAGGACCGAACTCCAATACTTTTAATCCGGCATTTTTCAAACTTCTCAGACGGAAAACTTTCCCCCTTTTCCCGATTCCTCTCCGAAAGGAATTATTGCAGAATCCGTCTTCAAGTGAAAGGGATGTTTCCCGAATTCTCTTCATTTTTACGAGAAGTATGACGGGAAGAATAACAAGGGCACGAGATTTGAGGAGGGTTTGAGAGAGTGGGGAGGGATGCAAAAGAGATTAAGATTGATGGATTTCCGCAGACTCTCGAAAAAAACAAATCGGTTGACTGATCCTTTTTCGGTTTTGCTTCCGAACCAAAAGGGATGAAAGGGGTCTCCGAGGGCACGCTTCTCCACCAGATGTGGATTCCTTGAGAGTGATGTGTTTCCGCTCGTTGCATGTCACATCCTCCACGCTCGCTGACTATGAGGGTAAATTATCTTACGACCCAGTTTCATCCTTTGTCCCACCGTGAAATCGCAACCTTTAACTTTCCTCGTGCACAGTAGCGCTTGATTGTAATCGGCGGCATTTTAAAAACGCCAAGTGAAAGCTATTAGGGTGAGCGGCATCGATCTCTTTGGGGGAGAAATGTCCTCCGTCAATAAAAATTCGAATGTTGGTCGTAAAAAGTGAGAGGTGGGCCCATTTCCGTCGATCCGCTGAAGATAACGGAGACTTCTGCAAACACGGGGGCTTTGTTGTAATTGGCCGTTTCGATGGAGCGGAAATTTGACGTTTCCTGGTTGTCAGCTCAGTAATTTACGGGATTAATTGAATTAGTTTGAAATGGAATTCTCTGTCAATTCTGGAGGATTGTTTGTTCCCAAAAGAAGAATTAGATCGAAGTGTGAGCAAATGAAAGAGTGCGTGAATTGATACAGCGAAATTGTTGTCTTTGCTCTGTGTATAAAAACAGTATAGAGGGACATGGCCGCTTATGGTCTCACGTGGATTCTTCTTGCGGCAAAGATGGTGAATTTTAGAGAGTCGCGTACGATAAAATAAAGGTAATGCTTGCCAATGCGATCCCAAACCACAGCTTACATTATCTATAATATTACATCAGTGATGGACATAATACTTGTTAGCGACAAGTGATTTATTAGTTAGCAGTATCCAAATATTTATTTTAGAACTGTAAGGTTTAAACTGAAGAACGCATAACGGGGCTTTCAGAGTTCCACGTGCCAAAAAAATTCTCTCGCGTGCCTCTTTGGCACGTGTGCCTTAGGCTTGCCGCCCCTGTCCTTGGGATCTTTTGCTACCATATCTGGTTTTCCTCTTGGAGCATCTCTTTAAAGCGCCCATTTAATATGGGAAGTTTCTTCACTGCTTGAAAGTGATCTCTTGAAGGGGAATTTTAATTTAATACGCTTTTTATTGATTTAGTAGAGTACATGTAATGCTGATGTTTGCAAAGATCTCTCCTTACCTCGTGACACCATTGTCATGCTGCTTTATGTCTCATATACGACTTTCACGTCGAGCATGGGGTTAATTCTTTTTGAATCGTTCCTTTCGATTATGGGATTAAGGATGATGAACACAGACCCGTTGCCCATGGGAAATGTCGTCATTTTAGTCAGCATTTCAAACCATATTAAGATATTGTACGCTTTGATTTGATAATTACAACTCAAACAAATTTTGAGTTATAATTCAGGGTTAGGACCTTGACTTCATGGCAGGACGCTATCAGGAGAAATAAATTCAACGAATCGCCTCGCCATCTATTTTTGGACGGGTTTCGAGATTCTCTTTTCATCTGTAGGCGCCTTAAGTTGAAGAATCAATTATGCGTAGAAATCGGTGTTTTGTTTCTCCTGAAATTTCCCATTAGGGAATGATGCCTTTGCTTGTCTTTTATTGGATATCTCACTGTAATAGTCCTATGACTGGATGTTCGTAGAGGCTCCCGATAGCCAAGTGGGCAACGCGTTCGACTTCAGGGAAAGCGGTCCCGGGTTCGATTCCCGGTGGGGGCCTACGTGCGAAATGACCTAAGCTGTCGAAGCACTTTTAACAATACTACTACTACTACTGGATGTTCTTGGGGGCTTCAGTAAATAAGTAAATAGAGGAGAAATGGTCCTAAATTCAGAATGATGCATCGTAATGTTGAAATTCGAAACAGAAATTTTAGGAGTAAACAACTTTTATTTCTATGTACATACATTACAATAAAAGATTGAAATTTTTCTGAAAGTCCTTGGTTACTGACTGCCCAATCATAGACAGAATAGAGCCGCCTTTCTTTCGACACTTCAATTGGACTCTTCAGTCTTATCTAACTAAATCTCTCTTCCGCGACTTCGATTTAGATAGATTTACTGCTCCTTCTGTCATTTAAAGGCCTGCCGATAGTGTTTGTTGACATCCGCCAGCGCAAATCCTTTTTTCTACTCCTGTAGACAGATGATCTCATAAATGGGCAACGGACGGTGACTTCCTAGAAGCTGTCCCACGGCAGTTTTTTTTTCTCGCATCTAAGACCACTTTCGCCTTCTGCACCGTCGCACCGATTGACCCAATTGAGTATTTATAACCGCAGCGTAACGGCGAAGAGGTAGTCAGGTGAGGAAAAAACACTCCCCGGAGCACCAAAGTCTTTTACCGATTCCAAAGAGGGAAAAAGGGAACATTATGGCTTGGAAACAACTTTCAAATCGAAGGAAAGTCCGCTTGTGCGTCGGAGATCTCAAAAGCCGCATCGATCTTATACAATGCTCAGTCTTTCAATACGGACTTATTTTAGAATTCATATGGAAATGGTTTTAAAACGGCAGAGAAAAGCGAAGGCAGAAAGTTACGACGGTGTAAAAATGAAAGTATCCATCCAACTATGGAAGTATTATCTTGGTTTAAATGCCGTGTTAAAAGCGTCTTATCCCTTTCTTTCGGCGTGAAACGGTATTTTTTATTGATCGTTTACGATAGGATAAATGGGAGGTGTGGCGCGTGATTTGCTTATTTCTAATCTGCGAACTCTTGTATCTCGCGGAGTAGATTCGATGCCTTAAAAGGCCGCAGAGATTTAAAAGTAAAGAGATCGAAAGTTTCGATTGTTTTCGATGAATCGCTCTTGTAAGGCCGTTCGTTGATTAGCGCGGTCTTTCCCTGTCCTTAGGAGGGCGAGGACGAGGGGAAATCCGCTTTCCACGGAAATATAAATGGGCGGTTGATAACCCTCATTGTTACGCTGTTTTCCTATCTTTCATCCAAGCACATGTCGAATGATCTCGCCGGAATTGGCGATTTATCAAACAATTTATTTTCATGGCGAGGAATCTGAGGGCAATTTCAAAGGAAAAAAGTTATCTATTGCGGATTTTCGCCGAATTCAACGTAATGATGTCAAACAATTTCAAGTCTGTTGGAAAAAGGAGCGGGAGGAAGACACGCGTATCGCTTGGGATTTTCGTTGTGACTTCTATGGAAGTCAATTTAATATTTTCTGTAGATGTTGTGTGGAAGGACGTTTACTTATATGGAAAGGTCAACTGAAGTCTAATTACGCAAAATGCGTTGTAATTAAGGCACGTCTCAAGTGGTAACGTGAGCTCGAAAACTCTTCAAAAGTCGTCTGCAGGATTTTCCCTTCATTTCTAATTTTCACTTGCTCAATTTGATCAAAAATAATTTCTAAAACTTTTAAAACTTTCTGTTTACCTTCCTCTTACTCTTTTGTGAAGTATAAATTTCCCCTGTGATATTTATGGAAATTCATGGATAATACTTTGGGTTTCCATTCTGCTTATTTGAACTCTTTGAATGTAATTCTTTGGGTGGTATCTGAGTTTTGTCGTTAAAGTCGCTGGTATGAGTTTCTCCAAGTTTAGCTTTAGAAATGGCTTTAAAAGTTACGGCCCAAAAATCTGTGTTCTGTGGCTTAAAAGTTCAAATGACAATAGATAGTTTGCACTCTTATGTGTGATATTCATGACTATTTTTGTGTAGCTTTTGTCACTTATTACGAATCATATTGTCGTTTTCTTAAAATGTAATTCTTAACTTTTTTAACGAATTTTTCGAAAATATATTAGCATTTCACAGCGTAAATTCGTTGTAAAATCGGGGAAGCGGCTACTGGATTGGATCCGTAGTCAGCGACGTTTCACTGAATGAAAATGACCAGATGATATCGTAAAATCCGCAGTGGAGTCGGTGCCTTTGAAGTTGAAATACTTCACGGTTTAAGAATAAAACTGGATCATTGATGTTAGATTCCCATTATCAACACTTTTCCCAATTAATGGTAATTTAATCAGGAGGTAACAAAGTATTAGACGATCTATTCGTAATTTGATTGGGTATTATGGAGATAACCGTGGGAATCCTAGTGGTTCAAGAACCACTGATCCCTCTAATCCTTTTGATTTCGAGGCCGCCCTTGGCTAGATGACTGCGGTACGTTTCCCACACAGCTCCCTCTGCCCTTTTATCGAGCTGTAAAAGGACCATCTACTCAGTAACTCACTCTCCATTTTCTCTTTTGTCCTTTTTCCCTTCCGCCGCATCTCCCTCCGTGCATAGGCCAAGAGGCTCGGGGCGTGACTCACTCACTCCACGGCGCATCGTTTATTCGGTTTGTGGTAGCGATCCGATCCGCGAAGAGTGCTCGGGACGGTGCGTTGCTCTTTTTTCGGTGCGTTGAATGGGGTGCCCATTCAAGGCGGAGACTTGCCGGTGATCTCTCGGTGTTGCGGTGCGAGAAGTTTGAGCGAAGTGGTGTGGGCGGAAGCCAGTGGAAAAGCAGAGGAAGAAGCAGTAGTGCTATCGCAGCAGAAACAATGCTGAGAACCACGACCAGAGGGCATTCTACCAACATGGCCCGAGTTTGTCCAGTGAGTAAAAATGGGAGATTTGCATTATTTCCTGGTTTTGCACGAAAGATTTCGATTTGTGTCAACTAATACATTAACCTGTTACCATGAGAACAAATTGTATTACTATTATGCAGCTTATATTAACGAGCGCCTAAAGATCGTTGTTGAATACAGGATTAGTCAATGGTTACTTGACGGTTGCATTATTTCTCTTACGGCGATCATTTCACATAATCAGTTTGTTAATTTTTTAAGCTGACCGCCTATGTTCTGTAACTAAATGCGGCAAGCTCAAAGCTCGGGTTTTTTGAAAGTGCTATCATCTGGAGAGAAGACATGGATATTTTGTAGAGAACTTGAACGTAATACATGATAAGAGCAATATTTGAGCTTATGTAGCATTTTATTCCTTAGAATACGATACTTTGGCTGCGATAAATTGCTGATTGATATGGTTATATTTTCACGAGCAGAACTCGGTAGAATTTAAATGCTTCCTTTCAGTTGTTGATAATAGAAAAATTAAAAACTTTTTTAGTTGGTGTGATACTGAGCTATATAGGTAGCAGAATATGTACAACGGAATGTAATCTTCAAGCTTCCTCACAACATAGACTGATAAAATTATAATTTCCATTTATTGTGTAGTAAATAAGGCTGTCAATACGAACATAAAGAAGAACTGCGGGATCTAAAGAATATTTTGTTATTGATTAGATCGGTATTTAGGTAAATGCCTTTGAATAGTGATATTTCTTTTGTTACGAGGCAGTATAATGAATATTTCAGTTCCATAACTTGGAATGTTGGAGATTGAAAAGTACATTTCTTGACATTTTCTTAGGCCTTCTTCTTAACCAGCAGTCTAACGGCTCATAATGCTAATGTAAGTAGTATTTTTTTTTCCTTCTCCGCAACTTTTTATCCCTCATCAAATGGAAGATAGCATTTCTGGTTTCTTTAAATGGCAAAAAACGTGATGATGAGAAGGTCTGATTATATTCCTGACTTCGCTTTCAAATCCTTATGAAGAGGATGCAGTCAAACGACTTTAACCTTCCGGTTGCATTTCCGCCTATTTATTTCTACGTGTTTTTTGTCGCTAGAGAATCTCTTCGCGTGACTGGTTACACGCGCACGCCTTCAACGCAGCACTGACCAGGTGACAGTTTAGCGTATTGAGCTCCGCTTTCACTTTCGTGGGGAGCCCCATGTTTGAAGTTTTCCCCCGTGCGTTCTAAATTAAGCCTGGCTTTCGCATCCGAGGCTACATTTAGGGACTATCTCGGAACTCGGCAGTACTAAACACAGCACCCTCTGGTAGGCCATTGGTCGAAAGGCAGAAACATGATTTTTATGGGTGTTTTTTTTTATAACACGCGTCAAACGGAGCTACCGATCACATAGGAAGATGGAAGAAGTCGTGCACTGAAGACACATAAGTTTGAATTAAATTTTCCAATAATCTTTTTATAATTTATCAACCGATGTTTCATTGCCTTTTCTCTACTTTTTAATGCTGTATTTAACGTTTTTTAAACATCCTTTCTGATCGCCTTGCAGAATTTGACTGAAGCAGTTCGTTTAAGGTAGGATTTACTCGGATTTAGAAATTCGAGATAATTTTTCAGTTTTCTTATTAAAGCGCGATTGCTTTATTGAAGGATATCAAGAAAGACTTAGAGTAAAAATCCTGCATTGAGCAAGGACCATCAAAATTACAATCATAATTAAGTACCCCAGAATTAATATGCATTTGAATTTGAAATTAAAAACCACACTTGTGAGTTTAAACTGCAAATTGCAGTTATTACGAAGATTGATTCTGCGAGTTATTATCCTTTTATTATTATCCTTTGCTATCGAAAATTTATGTTTTATATAATAATT
Source organism: Ladona fulva (assembly GCA_000376725.2). Lineage (NCBI taxonomy): Eukaryota > Metazoa > Arthropoda > Insecta > Odonata > Libellulidae > Ladona > Ladona fulva. Next base: position 2,071,771 of record KZ312450.1, on the reverse strand, counting down.
ATTGGAAAGGCTCTTTGGGCCTCTCTAACACAAAACCTCTGAGTTCGTAGTGTTGCACCAGTCAGGGTGGATCAGGAAAATTATATTTCCGGAGAATCCACTCAGACTGCGCATTGAATTATTTTCGTGGTCTAGCTGTAGGATATTTAGAGAGAAAGAGACAAAAATAACATCGAATATAAATCCACAGTGTAATTAACTAATAGTTTCATGCAGTAATTAACATAAGTAATATCATCAATAGTTTCATGCAATAATTAACATAAGTAATATCATCAAAATAACAGAATATGGACAATTGGAACTGGCCCTGATAATTACACATCAAATATTATCATATGCGATAAGGTCGATATAAAACAACTTAGCTGAATAATACAATTGCCAATAACTTGTTGGTCTTAACACAGAATATCTTCACACATGTTCAGCGTTGATGTCTCTTGAGGATGACTTTTGTCGTAGACATTTTGTCCGCTACTTGAAAATTTGCTACTTGTAAATTGGTGACTAAATCGGCACAGTGTAATGTGTTGTGTATGATTTAAAGGGACAGCAATCGATGAAAATTAACAACAGAATTTCAATTGACAAAAACAGATTTAGATGATTTGAGTAGTTGGGAAGGACCTACGATGTGGGATACATAGGTTATTATTAATAACTTGTAATTTGCCGGAAATCCGAGGAAATTTTCGATAGATAAAATACGACCTTTCATACTAACCCCCATCTCATATATACGGCCTACAAATATATCCAACTCTCAAGGGTATCTCTAATTCCTTTTCCGGAAAGGAGGGCGTTATGTCAGTCTAATGATTCGCTTTAGAGCGTATTTGTTAACCGTGACAACGACCTCGAGTAACCTATAAAAAGGAACGTATTTCGCTTTTAGTAATTTCGGCCCAGGTGTTGTGTTTATTGCAGGGAAATGCGACAGCTTGCTACCAGACGTTTCTTATGAGTGCTAGCCTTGATTGCTGGCAATTTCCCCCTCGCAGGAAATCGTGTCTCCTCTTTTTGGATTCCGGTGCGATCTGGACAGCTTTGTGAAATCGAAAATTAAACTTTCAGGCGAACCTCTTCCTTTACGCAACACGGCCTTCACACGTGAGGAGTCATCCAAAGGACGTGCCCTTAAATCGAAATCCTTTTGTCTAGCCATGGCAGGATACCGTTTTCCATCCGATCTCATCGCTGCCCCAATCTCGCGCTGAAGTATTACGTTCGAGATAAATTGGCAAGGAGAGAGATAACGCCCAGACGAGGATGATACGCACATTAAACAAAAGTGTCGCAATACTTTTTTTGCCCGTACACTTCAAGTTTACTTTCTCATTTTTATTATTAGTTTGCAAATACAGATGTCCCTTTAAGTTTTTCAGTCGTCCTTATGATTTCCATCGTCCCTACCATGACTTGATGATTGTTTTTTATTGACATTCTGTTATTGGATAAAGAAAAATGTATCTTTTGTTCTTTTTTCATTTGATTTTGTCTATCGAGAGGGAGGTCATTCGATTTAATGGAAAAATCAGAGTTATTGGAAGTGGGTGTTAAATTGTGAGAAGGAATGAACGCTGGATGGAAGAGTGACAGGAAGGGTAAAGATGTGCAGAGATAATAGGAATAATAAGGCAAGAGAAGTATGAGAAGACACTAGGAGAAGATCGAAAGACAGCTTCTGAAATGCAAACGAATAGGCAGGGAGAAAGCTTTTTATCGCTTACGGAATAGGCACTTCGCAACGATCTCTTTGGTAACGTAAAATTACGATTCGTGCATATTTCTTGTTTTTCCTTAATCAATGGTAATTGTTTTTCATGTTGCTTTTGTTTATTTTGCAGTTAAAACTTGAAATCTGCTATAAAAAGATCACTAACTTAACCTAGCTGAACTAACTTAACCTAGCTGAACACAATATTTTAAATCTAAGTTATTTGGCTTCAGAGTTGATTCGGTGTGAACCGCGATTTTAGAAATCTGGAAATGCGTAACCAGAAAATTTTAATTATTAGCCTCATTTTGAGTTTTTGATGCTTTTTAAATCTTTCCGCTCAGCAAAATTTCAAAGTAAAATTTGATCATCTGGAGAACTAAATAAGGCGGTCGCAAATCCAGGTTATTTGAGATATCTTAATTACTATGCAACGAGTAAATCATTCGTTTAACTTAACGAATGTGTAAATAAGATTATTCACGCTCATATCACACGGGGAAGGCAAGGTCAAACATCTGGCGATTAGGAAATACATACAAGGGAAAGGAAATTAAGATCTAGGTCTTAATCGTGGTATAATAATATTTTCTGTGTTAATGATTAGACCGGAGTTGAGTTGCAGCTTTACATAAATTCTGTCTCTGTAGTTAGTCTTACTTTTGAAGGATTATAGTTTTTTAACTCTCAACGAGCTGCTCATCAAAAATCTTTTATACAATGTTAATATCCGCAAAACGGGTTCTCTCCCTTCCTTTAAAGGAAGGTGTAAGCTTTTTCCGAGGTCTTAAAAGAAGATGTGCATCAAATAATTACTCTAATCTGGATTCTGCGTGATCAAACATTACATTAAAGGGAGCTTTATCAAACTCACGTATGGCTGAATTTAGAAAATCGAATAAGTCATCTGAAATCTATGGAAACGCGAGAAATTAGTTCCCTTTAATTCGGCAAAGAAATGGGCATGTCAGTCATTTGTTTTCGCATCTCACTGTTGATCAATGTTAGAATTCTAGTAAACACGTGTGTGAAAAGACGTTCTTGCACCAAGCTCCAAAGGCGCGTAAGTCACGTAATTTTCGTTAACATCTGTCATTTTTAGTTCCTCGTAGCTGAGTGTGAAATAATTTTTACTTCACAACAAAAATATTCTGAATGAAATCTAGTATATCAGAGTCACGTATTAAAAAAACAAGGCCGAAACGTTTAACATCATTAATCGACGGTTCCGTTACAGTCTCTGATTGAAGTCTCTTCATTGCCTTTTAATTGTAAAATTAAGTAAAATTTCAGATTTACGTGTTTATATTATGATTTATATTTTATTTGAATTTCCGGGCTTAGGTTTATTTTTATCGAGCGACATTTCTTTCGAAATCAGAGCAAGTTGTTTGCGAAATATCATTTACATTCGTCATTTGCATTGATTTCGTAATATATACGGATGACTACGGGCTGTTGGTACCGAATTTTCACTACCTCTGCGGTTGTTTAGTGGTTGCGGCATTTCAAAACACGCATGGGTTCGGCACAGGCAGCGGCTCTTGTCATCTTTTCATCATCGGTCACCGCAAGAGGAAAAGAAATCACAGCGCCTTTATTGACACATTTATGCCCGGTTCTCCGCCTTGTTCAGTTGAAGCATGTGAAGAAATGCCGAGATTAAAGCCTTTTTTATTTTGCTTATTTGGTCTCGTTATATTACACTTATAATATTAAGATATTGGGTGTACTTACCCATGTATGTACGTATAGATATATCGCCATTGGTAAGCCCTAAATTTGCAGCGTAATTCCGCTGCCATTTGGTGGAGTTCTTTACCACAAAAGAAACTCAGAAATAAAAGTCAAGCTTAGATTTACGAGCTCTATGAGTTACATAAGTGTGTCAGAGCGAGACATTTTTAGGTTTGAGTTATGGAAAAATTTTTATATTTTCAGATTTGTAGTTCGGTGATAATAGTAGGATTTCGAGAAAATGTTTCGGTGAATTGTGAAGTATTTGCAAAATCAATTCAAGAACTAAATACTTTTTCATTCTCTCAGACGTATTTTTCCTATATTTTTAATTGCCATTTACAGCATTACTCTGCTTCTTTAGGGCTTTTATCCGGTGCTAAAATTTCTGTCTACTAAATTGCTTCATTGAATTATATCTAGTATAGTTTGCGGCAAGGATTTTTCAAAACATTAGGAAACCGTTAATTTCAAACTTGTTATTGATGACAATTTAGCGTAAACTTACATTCGGAAGGTTTGATATATTCTCGGCGTGGGTATCCTATTTTCATAGGGATGCCGCATTTGAAACTCTCAAGACCCATCCGAAACCATTAGAATGCGTTTAAATTTACACATTTACTTTTAATCCCTCCAAGCCGCTAGTGGCGCGTGGCAGCGTTTAGCTCACAATTGTGAAGTCCGACTTCAGTTCTGTGCGGAGAGAAAAAAATTGAAATCGACGTAGAAGCTAAAAGAGAACATTCTCCATTTTATTTTTAATTCACGTAATAAATTTAAGTTTATGACTCATTTTTCTTATTTTGTACAAATAAAATAATTTAAGGCCTCTTTGTGAACATCCATCCTGATGAAAGTAGGATACTCTTGCCGATAAAGCCCGCACACGTTCTGAAGTCTGCAAATTGTTACCAGTAAATTTTTCTCGCTTAACTACATCTCTATTATTCGTGGTTGAATGGAATTTCGTGGTGCCATGGAGGCATTGATTCAGAGGTCAATTCGATAACCTTTGAGTTCATAGCGCACTTCAAAGTATTTTTTTACGAAACGTTTAATATAGCCAGCGAAAACTTTATTTCGTCTTTGTGATTCGGGAGAGCGTGACTCGACGGCAGGACATCGTATGCAACTTTCAACGGTCGTTTCCTGGCGCTCTCATGTCGACCAGAGTCAAGAGGGAACAGAAGAGAGGGATACGCCATTACGAAGTCATCTCAGCGAAATGCCGGTGCCAGGCAATGCGGAGAGAGGAATGGCGAGGTATGGGAAGCGATGGAGGGAATGCAGAGGGATGGGAGGCCGTAGGTTGTGGATGGGGAAGGATGGAGGTTCAAAAAGAGCGATTAGGATGACGGGGGGCATGAGGGAGTTCAAGAGGTGAAAAGAAATTTAATGAGAAGGAAAAGAGGGAGAAACAGAGGACGAATGTATCAGGGTGTAATTGGATTTATTTTTCGAAAGTGGAGACAAGTACGTCTTTTAATGCTGGCAAATTTTATTACACGATTTCATGGACGATTTGTGATGAGAGTTAACTCTCGATCCAACATTTTAGCGGGATCAAAGGATATTCACTTTTCAGGAACGGAAAGGTAAGCTTGGGAATTATAAATATGGATTTATGTGGAACTAGAAATGTTGATGCATATTGTAGGTAATGTGTGCAGCCATGTACGAAGTATTATCATTTTTTTTAAATTATGAGGTTAAGTTTATTTAAACATAATGTTGACGATTTTAAATAGAGCTTTGGATTGTCAATCGATAAGAATGAAATGCTTCGCAAGCATAATCCCTGCCCAAGAATTAACAATATTTTAATGGTATATGAAGGCGTTTCAATGAAATTAAAACGTACATTTAAGAAGGTTAACGACTTGCAGACGACTCAATAAGGGATTGTGGAAATTAAGGATCAGAAACTTGGTATGGAGGTCACGAATGTTGTTTGTTATACCTCAGGAAAAATTACCGCTCAAATATTACGGGTGATGTACGCGAACGGAAATTTGTGCCCTTACTTCGTAAATCGGTAATTAGCGAGTACATTGACATTCCCCATTTCAAAACCTTGCTCAGAAATGTTTTACTTTCGCCTACCAGTCATCGATTCTGAAATGTTGTCTTTAGATTAAGACTGTTCAATAGTAGTCGTGAAATTATAAAATGAAAGGTACTCACATAAATCGCATATACCTATGTTTGGTTGCTTCCTTCGAATCTTTCTGGAATTCATCCTGCTTTATCTTGTTTGAAAGTTGTAAGCGACCACACAATTATTATCGGGTTTATTTAAGATTTAACTGTATTTTCATGAGTTTTCGGAATCGAAAATACTGTAATTTTTCGACAATTCGAGAAAATGAACGGAAAATAATCGAAATAAATTATACCAGTACAGTGCCTATCATTTTAGCGGTAATAAGAAATTTTATTCTTTAAAGGTTTAAAATATTTTCAAATTCGCCAAATAAAAAACTTTCCAACTAAAATTTTTTATACAACATTTGGTACGACAATAATAAAGGATCTTGTACTGTTATGCAAGAAACTGTCTTTAGTCGATTTATAGTAATTCGCTATTTTAAGTACGAGAAATGATCGAGACAAGATCCAAAGTACTCATTCATTTTAGGTCAGTTAAGCGGCAAAAGTTTTGTAATTGCGTCTTTTCGTTCAGTTCTTTTCTTTCGTTAGATTTCAGCGTGAGATACACTTTGCTCGTGACCTTCCTACCGACCATATTTTAACGGGATCAAATGGTTTCACTGAATGAAGGATACTCAATTACGCATTTTAGCACCTCTTAATTGCGTGATATATGACGGGGAGGGGCAGACCGGATCCAGCGATCTGCTTTTAAGAGGACGGGAGAGGGATAGAAGAGGAAATGCAGAATCGCTGCTATCCTTCCACTCTCCTCTCACCCAGCGGGAGAGAGTGAATGGGAGAGGATGTTTTGTAAAGAGTTGTGTGGGGACAGTTTATGTTGGGAGGAATGAAGTGTCGACGCAACTGCTAGCTTCCTTTCTCCCACACTCCCATTTCATTCTAATACACATTCTCTCTCCTCTCCTGTGGTTTACCTAAGCGTTCCTCTACATTTCCCGCTTTTCTTGCAAATTAACTCAGTCTGCATAACAAACGCTATCCAGGAATGTGACCTTCGCGTTGTCAGTTTGCTGGAATTTATAGACTGCGTGTTTGTGAACGTCCATATCTAGGGTATACCCTTTTTCGTTTCCTACTGCCGCAATGCCATCGAAAATATTTTCCTGCGAGAACAGGATACGTCTCTAAATCTTGGTGACAGTGCTGTAGGCGTTGTGTTCTGGAACCTCGTATTACCATAGAGTAATCTTCTAAGATTACTTTATTATTATTACTTATGATTAGTATTACTTTATCCGGATAGTAGCCCATATTTATCTTCTTCTTTAAAGCATTCGATTAATTGATGAACGCAAATTCTACAGGGGCAAGCAATTGAGTACTACCGGGACAAGTTATTTTTGGATACATAAACAAATAATTTCATCCGTATATTATAAATCTGGTCGAATTTTATCGATATCTCTTATTATGCACGATGAAGGTACCTTGCAAAATTAGAAGGGAATATTTTAACCCATCGAAGCTTAGTTTAGAGTGTGTTGTCGAATCGAAGCATATTGTGTTGTTATTTACTTATTTTACGTAGCTTATACTGTATCTCAGTTTTCTTATTCGCGTTGCTGTATAAGTTGCTTGAACCTTGATGTGTTAATATTTAAACTTTTAAAATGGATAGCATAGTTAAGCTCTTCCATGCAATCCGGAAATAATACTCAAATTATATACAAAGATTAAAAATTATGCTGGATCAGCATTAAGTTCTCAAATCTATCAGTTAGTAATTATTCTGTCTTATAAAATAACATCCGTTTTTTCTTTACCGGAATATTCTGTATCGACTGATTTTTACTAGCCAGAAATATTTTGCAATTACTGCTTTGTATATTCAGGAGAGAAAGCATAAGACGTGTCTTATATTTGCTATAAATATACGATATTGTGGGAAATAGGATGTGGGCTACTTTTGTATTCTCAAACAATCTTAAGTTTACTCTCACTTTGCCGGTTAATTTCTATGCTGAATTCGTTATTTAATTCCTAATCTCATTTTTCAGTCGTGGATATTGTAATTGCTAATTATTTATGCCTGATAACGAATTAAATTTACATTCAGACGTTCTTTTAATGTAAATATATCCTTTAAACTATGCTAAAAATTGTTCTTTTATGAAAATGGCAAAAAAACTGGTCGAGAGATATGCTTACGTCTCCACTATTCAAGAAAATATACTTATTTGCTTTAGAAGTATTGTTGAAAGTACTTCGACAGCTGAGGTCATCTTGCACGTGAGCCCTCTCCGGGAATCGAACCCGGGGCCTCTTTATTTAAGGGCAAACACGCAGCCCACTTGTCTATAAAGGGGCGCTTATATACCTTAAATGTTAAGAGGAAATGACAGGCTTATCTTATAATTACTATTGCACCCATGAGCCAATTAATGACAGGTGTATAATTAACGCTATACATTTGTATGTCTTAAGTATTCGGATCATTAATTTGCGTTTTATAATTTTGACCGAAGATTGAATAAGTTAATTTGACCTCTGGCAATCCATTTGCCGTCAATAACACTGATTTTCTCTCTTGGGAATAAAACTTGAACCATATTATAGAAAGCTTTGGTGATGTCTCTTGACCGCTTGGATTCAACAGTAAATAAAATACTGTTTAGATGTAAATTAGACCCTTGAAAATCTTGAGCTTGACATTTGCTTCGAACGTACTTCAAACTTGGCCACTCGAAGAGTATATGGTACTGAGTACAGGAAATCTCAGAACCCCAAGCGACAGCCCATGTCCTGTGCGTCTCTCCATACTCTCTAAGGCCGTTTTTAATGAAGCGCCGTCGACCGAAATATTTTTTCGCCCATTTCTCATGCAGGCCAAGCAGTTAACCCCTGACGCACCACACGACCTCACGTTTAATGGTTTATGTCCGAGAGAACGAAGGCCGTGATACGTTAGTTCTCTAGTATCACATGCCCCTTTTAAAGGGTACGTTCTGCGCAAATTTTGCAGCAAACTTTTACTGTAGGACTAGACAGTTAACGGTAGAAACTGACTCGCTTCAGTTAAATTTCATCTCAGTAAAGGAATTAAAGTGAAATTTTTAAGCAATGCATGCAAATAATCTGAATCAAAGAAAATCAAGGAATATTTGTTGCAGAAATGTATGATTACTCGCTAAACAGTTACAGATATGCTATCCCAGCCAAATGGCTACCACATAATATATTAACATCTTCATAAGTTCATCAGATATGGTGACTTTTTCCACATACAGCGTTTACTGATTCATAATCGCATATTGATACGTTTACTGTACTATACATAAAAGCATAAAATACTACGGCTCTCATTAGCGTTTGATTAGTGATTTAGTTGGGCCATAAAATAAAATCTTCAAGTTTTAAATATTGTGTATATTAACTTTTATGTTAGCATAGTTCATTTTCTCTCAAGCTTCCGCACATGATTATGAATTTATAATCTAGAAAATATTTCAGTGATACGAAAAACCATGCCATACGTTATCTATATTACCTTGTTAATCATACTACATTTTTAGTTTAATGAAATCAGAGGCTGACTCCGTCCGCAGAATATATTTTGAGTAAAAGAAAAACGGTTTCGAGGGTTCTACTCAATTAAATTTTTTGTGGAAGGAGTCAGTTTTCGTTTTCGTTGAACTAAACGTGAATAAGTTCCATTAAATATCGCCGGAGTTATTAAGTTAATTGTACCAGTTATCCACCATCTAATAATCAAGGACGAGTGACTAATTTCTCCTAAAATTATATGTTTATGAGAAGAATGATGAGGATAGGAGATTTTGAAGCTATAGTTTGTTAATCAATGCAAGAACATTTAAAATGTTAATAGGGTAAAATTAATGAAGATCTTCTCAAGCATTTTTCTTCTAGACACATGCAGTTTGGACGAAGAAGGTGTTATCTATTGCGCCTTTTTAATCATTTACGCATATGTTATGCTGTGTCATTTGTCTATTGCGGAAGAGAGTTTTTGTATTTTATGCTTTACGATAAACTTTCGTAATGAAGAAAAGTTCTCTCCGTTGGAGATATTGCCAGAGGTTCTCTATGAAGGACGAAAGATGCGGCAACGTTACGATGATAATATGAAATATTTGAATCTAAATGACATCGTCAGAATTCTTGATGTGGGGAAATTCTTCATTTATACGCAGACAATGAGCAGTTCTTACGAATCTGTGGGATAGCCATTAATAGCAAGTTTTTCGAAGGTCAGTGAGTCACCTTCAATTAAGACACCTTCGCGATGGAAGCGTTTGTTTGGCTTACTTGGCCTTTTATTTCCTTTCGCAGCCATTCTATCGTTAGAAATTACATATTCAGCACTTTTCTCCTCCATTACGCTGCTGGAAACGTTTTCTAAGCGAATGGACTTGCCAAGTTATTTGTCTACAAACAGGCTCCTGCTACACTTGCAATGGATGAACTAATTCGATCCGATTATACTTTGATTTATATTTCCATTCAAAGCGTAGCAATTTTACACAGTATTTCTTATGGAATTACTGTATTTCTGAAGTAATGTCTCTTGCAGATTACTCTCTTTCTTCAGAAGGCAAAGAGGTTTCCTTTATGATAAATTTTTTATAGTAAATCTATTTTGATTACACCTGCACTCTTTATTTCTGCAAATTAATTGCAGGCAATTGTGACACATTTTCACGTTTCTGTATGCAACCGACAGATATTAGGGTAAGACTAATGAAGATATAGTCCCTGACATAACATGAAGCATTGCTTTAAGCTAGGAGCATCTAATATTGTAGTTTATTTAATATTAACTCAAATTTGTGCCTATTATTGTGGTTTTTATTCAAGAAAAATGTCTTTTTTTGTAATCATGGTTGGGTGATTCAAGTAATACATAATATAGGAGGGATATCTTAAATGTAGTTTTTGGAGAGAATATAAGAATTTGGCAATGAGATTATTTTTGATACCATAAACATAGTCATATCACCCCAGCACTATCTCTGCAGAAATTATGCCGTCGACTTTCTCCACGATATACGATATATATATTATACACTTCGTTTATATAATTTTCAGATAGTCCACATATCGGCTCATGATGGCTGTTCATTTTGAAAGCTATATTTTATTCGGGGTTACTGATGTCCGGAAACGTCATACAAACGGATTATGATTCTATTTACTATGATGATGCAAACAATTAGAAAGTATAACAGAATAATGTACATACTTCTTTTGGAGGAATTTCATTCGGTTCCACTGAGTACTTTGTTGGCCGTTAGTAAATGGATGACCTATTAGTGGAGTGGACGACTTTTTCATTTCCTTAAATATATTTATTGATTTCGAGAACCAGAGGTTATAACTTCTTTAATAAATAGGTGCAAATTTATTGCGGAGTATTCAACTCGACCCCAAGGGGATGATTGATGCTAAGCAACGTAAAGAAGCAAGCAGATGTCGCGTAAAAAGTCCATGGGACTTGATTGCCTCTGAAGAAGCGAAAGTCAATTTCCAGACTCTTGTTTGCGGTGCTGATTTACAATCCATTCGCTCTGAATGCTTCTTGACAGCAATGGAACTTTCCCGTCCCAAAAGGAATTTTTTCAGAAATGTCTTTTTTGGAGGGTGAAAGCCTTTTCGAATCGGCTAATTGCGAAAAAGTGTCCGAAGAAAAATGAGTGGAAATGTAGACGCCTTGTGCTCATTTCATACTTTCTAGTTCTTCGTTGGCTTTGGAGGTATTATTCATAAATTGGTTTTCAAACTAATCTGTGTTTATTAATGAGTAAATGGTAGTTTTTAGGGACAGTAAAAAATATTTTTTTTGCAATACACAATAGCATCTTAATTTGTTCAATAAGGAGGTAATTTTTGCGTTGAGTTTGGGATAAGTGATTCTCTTACTGTTTCTGTTCACTCTATTCCAGGCAAAGTGTATTTCTGGTACAAGTTTCTCTTTTTCTGAAATTTAATTATATACTTAATAGATTGTTTTTCTTCATCTTAGTGTAGCAATTAATCAAATGAGCTTCCCGCTCTTGGACGCTTTCTGGTTCCATTCTGTTCATTTCGTGCATTCCGAAATATCCTAATTGTTACGTATCAATCACTCAGTTATTAATTAAATTTTCCCTTGTTTGATAAGGTGATCGTTTATTTCTTGTTAATGTATGTAATTAGAGTAAGAAGTTACTCTTGCATGTTATTCTGTTAAAAGTTTCAAAACACCCACAAGAAAGAGCTCCTGATATTTCAGCCTAGCTTTCCGGAAGCAAATTAATTTGATCGAAAGTTTAAATCGCTGGTTGCAAACTGATGAAAATTGTTGGCTAGCATTCGATGATTAAATTCGATTGGAATCGATGTCTTTGCTACAAAAAGTAAAGTGATTCGGTCATCATTGATACCACCGTAACGTAGTTAATAAAGCTATATCCACCTCCTCAAATTGTACTATCGAAAGAATAAAGGAATGTTGACCGCGATTCGTTTTCCTAATTGGCTTTTTTCCGATCTTTTATTATGGTATTATTATGTTAACTAATTCCAATTTAGATAAAAGCATTGCATTCTTTGGCAAATATAAACATCGTGGTATGGCTTTCTTTTATTTCGGAAGGCAGAATTCTCTTATTCTTCAACTTCTCAATGTGATATTCTCGCGGAATTCCTACGCTTTGATTCAACAGTATGATATTCCTTTTTGGTCTTATTGAAGTTTCATTAAAGATTTTTTGACTATACGCTGCTTGCAAGTACGCTGCTGATTGATAAATATCACTTTCCCTTAGCATCGATTTGTTCAGAAATATCTTCAATGGCGATTACGTTATTATTGTGCCGTCCTCCGAAGAATTTCTCCTTGAAAATGAATACGCGTTCTCTAAGAGATTATACAGAAGTTTACAAATAATTGCTTTTTAGTTTTAGTTGAAGGTCGACCTAAAGTCATTCTAGCATGAAGTTCATAATTTGCTTTTATGTTGTTTGCTTCAACTTGCTAATTGTACGAGAACAAGCTACGTTTCGTTCCTTTTTATGCAAAGTAACGAAATCTCTCTCAAAAATGGTAATTTCTCCAAACATACCTCTTAAAAGCGATAGAGAAAGCGTGCGGAATTTGCATAGCTGTAGTTAATACACTTTTTGCCCCTTTTCCATATTTTTTGGCGCTAAGATTCTTTTCTGCGAACTCGAGTACTTGCTCTGTAAGACAAAGCGGTGCCAGTGAAGGAAACAACACTTACAAACCGTTTTTCATTCCTCCTCTTGTCTTGGGCTCCCCCTCCGTCCGCTATCCTCCTCTCCCACTTATCCATTACCGAACCATGAAAACTTAAAGCTCCAGTGCGTGCTCTCCTCACCTCACTACTTCTTTCTTTCGCACTCTCTGAAGAAATATCCCAAGCAGCGCTTTTGAGCGGCTTTTTTTTCGTCGGAGCGAGGCCGTGACACCCTGCGAACGCCAACCGGGGCAGCATCGAGAAGGGTTTTTGCTGGAAGGGGACGGGTGGAGAGGGTTTTTCTGGGTAGCATCGATTTGTAGTTGCCCCACACCACACCCAATCCGCTGGTACCGTCTTAGGAGTCGGCTGCGGCAAGCTCGCGCCGTTATCATTTTTAACAGGCTCCGAAGAATACGAGAGAATGGAATGGTGTCTTTAGAAGCATTCGTCCAAGAAATTGGTAATCAAATGCAACTCGTAGAAGTACTTTGGATTAAATCTTTATATGTTCGAGGTCTTAATTTGTCACTCAGAAAGTTAACCTTAGAACTGTATAGAAATATGATAATAAATCCGGACTGAATTATTTTAAAATAATGTGAATTAGGGGAAAGAAAGGCACAAGGACGGGAATGGCGAACCTACGGCACGCGTGCCCAAAGTGCTACCCGAGAGAATTTTGTGTAGCACGCTGGACTCTGATTGCGCTATCCTTGTTATGTAACCCCTATTATGTATGTCCTTCTTTTCAGCTAAAACATTCTAGCTTCATAGTAAACAAATGTGTACATCAACGACCTTAGCGATAACATTAATAGTAAAGTTAGGATATTTGCGGACGACTTATATATATAATTTATATGTGAATAGGAAGCTCAGAGGATAGATCAACCCTATCGTGTGATTTAGATAAAATCATGAAATGGTGCGATGATTGGTAATTGGAGCTCAATATAGATAAATGTTCAGTAATCAACTTCTTCCAAAGGAAAAATAATGCCAATGATTATTCGTACAGGCTCCGAGGGAAAACTCCATCAGCAGTAGAAACGGTGATATACCTTGGATTAAACCTCACCAATAACTTTACCTGGGGTACCCACATCCATAATATATGTGGACGAGCGCTTAAAAACTTGGATTCGTGAAGAGAATTGTCGGTAGGAGCGAGGAAAACGTCTGTGAGCGATGTTACGTTGCGTTGGTCAGGCCTCACCTGGAATATGCGTGTAGTGTATGGGACCCTGCAGAAAAATGTTGTATTTGGGAATTAGAAAAAGTACAGCGAAAGGCGATACGTTTTGTAAAAAATTGTTACGACAAGTCAGTGAGTGTTACGCAAATGCTTCAGGACGCGGGATGGGAATCTTTGGAAGATAGAAGGCTTAAACAAAGGGTAAATCTACTTAATAAATTTAGAGAAAGCACGTTCACAGATTTCAAAAATTCATTTTTTCCGTGAACGATATGCGAAAGCAATCGATTAGTGAGATAGAGTCATGGTGCTTGCACCCCCTGCCACACGCCGAAAGGCGGCTGCAGGGTACTTACGTAGATGTAGATGTGTATTCCATCGGTAAATAGTGGTTTTTCGTCAATGACAACATCTTGAGCCAAGCATGGATGTATTATCTAATATAATGAAAGCGTCTCGCGCTATGACTTGGAACATAATTGGCACGCAGGTCCTTAAATTTATTACATGTATACTCATCCGACAAAAGGTTCGTCAATCTTGCTCCAGAACTTGAGAAGAATTGCTACGGTAGATAAGCAAGGGCTACCATCATGCTCCTCAACGAAAGCTAGATAGATGGACCCTTTTTTGGCGAGGTTAGGCCCTATTGGGCCTCACTTCCACCTAACCTAATATGTCGTTATAATATGCGCAGAGATCAATTAAAAAACAAAAAGAAAGATTAGATTTTGGGAAAAAAATCTTTGCAAATTAAGGTTGACAAAGATTTCTCTTTGACAATCTTTGAAGGAAAACACCCACAGAGAACAGAGATCACTCAAGGATAGGAGTAGCTTAATGAAAGAAGAAAAAAATTGAGCCTACCCAATGAAATGAGAATAAATGCATATTTGGAAGACTGAGTTGCTATTGTTTCCATTTTCATCGTGCATCGGTCAAGTACCACAAGGGATTAAGGGATTGCATGCTAGAAAAAGTATATTCAAAAGGTCAGTTTTGCCTTGAAGATGCGCGACCATTTATGAACTGTAAACTCTTTGATGCTTCTTCTAACGAAAAAACTTCCATGCTGTTCTCGTGCAAATACGGCATTATTAGAATATTCAGGCGCTCATCTCCTCATTTTCCATCCCGAGCTTCTTTATCGTTGCTGTTTTCCGTAAGTATAGATGAAGGAATAAAATCTTTGAAGAAAAGCAGTCCACACATCTGAGGTCTGTAGACTAAGAAATAACTAAGTAGCTGTGCTATAAATATAGATATACTTTTGCTGTTATAAAAATAGACTAGGAGCGATTTAGACCAAAAGAGGTATCAACAGGACTTTAAACTGGTTCACCAGTGGCCCAACAAAATAAAAAAATCGTTGTAATGAAAGAGATGTTTTGATAAGGTGGATATTTTGAAACATGATTAAATATATTTACTTTATTTTCTTTTCTGCAACCATGATTTCTCCCAAAATTTCGGCGTTTTTCGTTTTGTTCCTATAGCTGCTACTGCGTCTCAAACATCTCAAAAACAGTGCTTCGCATTTTCGAACTGTTTTAGATAGCGTTCCATTAAGATGGGCCAGAACATCGGGAGTCCAATCTGTCCCTATGATGACTTGTGAATTTGAGCGTGATCTTCGGAGTTTAAATTATACTACTAGGAATTCATTCCCTGCGATCTTATAGGGATTCCCTGTACCAGAATAAAATCATCTCAATTGATTATATAAAATATTAAGTGAAGCGATATTGAGTGCCTGAGCAGCTAATTAATTCAATTAACGAGGGACACTAAATCGTCCTTCCAGAGGTATCGTAACAAATAATCTAATTTGATCGATTATTGCTACGGAAGTCTCCCTCCCATATTGCGCATAATTTTGGAGAACCTCCGTTGTTTATTTGGCTCAAGGTCTCCCATACCCATCTGGGATTTGTTCATTAGAAATCTGGATCCCACAAGGAGTAGCTCCACTCAAATTAGCCATTAGTGCTTCCATCTCCTCTACTTTCCATACGGGTCCCTGGAGGATCTCGTTCCTCAATAAACGGATAGCGGACTAATTAACTTAATGACTCGAGAGATCGCGGAATGATGAAGCGGAGAGTAAGGGGGAACTGCTTTATGGAATGATAGGTTAAGGAAAGAGGATGCTAAGAGAAAAGGATGGAGTAAGAAACGGTGATTCTGAGAGGCTAAGGTCAGCGAAGGAGCCAAGGAAGTTGGGGAAGGGAAGGAATGGTCGGAAAGCCGCAGTTTAGGCAATTCATCCAAAATTCAAGGAATCTTTCGGGGCGCGACCCCGTGTTCTTTACTTTGTTATGATCGTGGCCGGTGGTTTAAAGGAGTTATACGGCTGTTGCAGCCCAAGCCAGCGAGAAAAACGGCTTTCCCGCTTCGGCGTCTGTGGAAAATAAGCTGTTGGCCTAGTTTCGCGTTCGTCGCCTTAGCACGGTCTTTTTCCTAACGCGAATAAAATCCTCGAGGTTTTTTCCTTCGGTACAAAGATTGGCGATCTTTCGTCCCGTTATTTCGTTGTTGTGTGGAAGCTTGGGTTTCGAACCGTTGTCGGAATTCCTCGATCGACATTTCACCACTCTTTGTATATCCGGTGGTTTACATTTTTTTTCACTTCCCTGACCTTAACGAATTTTTCGATTTCTGGTGAGCTTCATATTTTGTTCAGATTCCCTTGAAGGATTTTTCTAGCTTGAAAATATGCCCTTAGTCATTCTCTTTCTCTGTCATTTTAGTGTAAAAAATCGTGGATAGTTCGATGTTTAGTAAGTTCGTGAGATTTAATGGTGCGGGACCACGCAGTTATTATCCTTGAAGTAAGGTTGATGATTTCAGCGTAAAATACCTACCTTATTCAGTTGCGATCATTAAAAATCTAGTAAATCCATTTGATATTCAAAAGAAGATCACTGTTTCATAAAAAGGTTAGATCGACCGTGAATTCGTTGTCCTACGGAATTGTCTTATATCTACTAATATTCTTACTTAATTACTTACTTACTTTTATGCCATTTTCTATTTCTAGAATTCTCGAATTCAGCGAAAGAATTTGTGAGGTTAAAGAAGACGGATGTAAATAAATATGAACTGATACATGGGCTTAATTCTTTGGATGACGGTGGGATGTCATTGATGACTCCTACGACATTCAAAACTTTCTTTTTATCATTATACGATAAAATTTCAATTATTTCCGTAAAATGTCTTCTGTCGCAGTAAATCCACAACCAAGTAAATGGAGACTGCCCTAAATTTAGAGTAGATATTTTTCGACATTATTTATGACTGGTTATTAGAAAATATTCCATTTTTAGTGCTGAATAATTCTGTTTATCAGCTTTTATTATTATTAGTAAGAAGTGATGGAAAACAGTGAGGAATATGTAGTTAAAACTGTGAATGCTATATTGCAGAAATTATGCTTCCTGTTCACCTAAAGAAAAAGCTCAGTCCCTCTGCTTTTCCAAGAATATAAATAATGATTTAAAGTCGTTTATGTTCAATTTAAAAGTTGCCGATACAATATTTCCACGCTCGGCTGTCTTTTTCCTTCGCAAACTCTCTTGATTTGATTTTTTGAAAATTTTAATGGACTAAATTGTTTTTTTTTTTGTTTAGATAATTTTGTATTTCTGACAATAGTCAAGGAATATCTATGCCAAAATGAAACGCGACTAAAATAACTGTAATAACAACGTTGACATTGTAGGATACTTATCTTTCCTCTATCAATCTTAGTCATAAGAGGGCATACGCTTCAATTAAATTAATTAAATTGTTTTACGTTACCTTTTAAATTATACATCCGATTATATTTTAATATCTTACACCCAACAATAAGGTGGAAAAAGCTTAGAATATTTTATGTATGTTTACCATTATTTACTCAATAAACCATTTTAGTAGCATATAGCCGCGTGAAATACATATTATCACATTTTATATTCTAGAGCCGAGAGCAAGGGGTTTTATGGCAAATTTTAGTACGGTATAATACTCTAGCATATTCAAGCTTAATAAGTACATATTAAGATGCTTTAAGTATCTACGCAGAAATTGTACTGAAATTTTCCCATTCTTCCTTAAATTTGCGGAAAAATCAACTTAAGCGCCTTTTTGGACTTCGTTTTGACCTTTCGAAAATGAAAACAAGTTATTCAATCAGTGGTAACTAACGCCCATACTTCCTTTGTGTTCTCAAAGGGCCGCGTGTTTTCTTTGGTGGATTGTTCGGAAGTCATTTCCTTGCTTTCCTTTGACCTCTAAACCTCTATTGCCCTTGTCCTTTAAACGCCACACTTTTTCTGTTTTTAGCTCACTTGCTCACGAACACACCTACGCCTACGAACTCCTCCCACGGCTTATACTCATGAACCTTTGATCATTCGGATTTCCCGTTATAATACGCGCCCACTTGGGTGTTCGGCCTCTCTGCCTTGATATATGTACGAGCGTGTTTGGTGGCTTTCGGTTGTATTAGCGTACGTGGTATTAAGAGTGAGTTACAACGGGCGTGTGTTGGCATCCCGTTTATTTGCGTGGGAAGAGAATGCGCGAATGCTTAGCCTCGTTTTCCGAAATTTTATGCAAATCGGTAAGCCTTTTACGAGTCACTTTTGTTTGCTCTCGGTTTAATCCCTTCTTTTATCCTTTTTCGCACGCCTGTGTGGCGAAGGTTTCCAAAGTACGTGGAGGAAACATCTCGTTGTTTATTGTTTCGAGCAAAGGAATTTTTTCTCATTTACAAAGCGATCGTGTGGCGAAGGTCGAAGGGGAATCCTTTTCCCTGGAATGTTCAATTTTCTCTGCCGTTTATGCCTGGATGTTTCCGTTAAGAAGAAATGTCTCAAATATTAACTAGAAATAAAGTTGCTTCATAACTTACTTCGTTATTCATGCTCTCTCGGGCAAACCGTATGAGTCATCCTAAAGATACGCGAGATTATTACCATTTTGAGGGGTAATTGAGAGCGGAGAAAGTTCGCCCTTTGGGAATAATCATAAGTACATGTTTCAAATGTCAGACGCAAATTGCTGAAGAAGAAGAGCATTAATGCTATGCAAAATAATCGGGAATTATGAACTAAATTTAAAATTTTTGATTCTCTTCGGTACATTAGCATGAGAGAGAGAGTAACTCGACGATGGTAATGTGGGAATGCGAATGAATTTTTTTGGCTTCAATATATATTTTCACTTTACAACGGTGGAATCCTCTCCTCCTCTCAGAGTTATTTTTGCGTTTTTAAATTGAAAGTTGGAGATGTCAACCACGCAAAAGCCTGTGTACCGATTTGTGCTTCATATATTTTGACGCATTAAAATCCCATTCGGTTTGATCCCGTTTGAAATGTTAGCATGAGAATTCACTTTTTTCAGAATGAAGTACGTAGCATCTTCCGTTCGTATTGAAATCATTATTTGCCACGCAGCTCAGATAATATTTTCAATATTTTAACGTAGATTACTGTTCTGACATCAACAATTATCCTTTCGTTGAAGTTAAAGAAATGATACTACTTAAAATGACGATAAAGGTATTCGATGTATGCCTCTGCTAACGAGTGATATTGATAACCAAATTTTGAATCACGAACAGCTTTTTGCTGATTTTGCACTTGGTTTACATAATGTTTGGAAGGATGTTTGGGCATGTTCACGCTCACGAAATAATGAAAAACGACAAAAGGAAACGATTACTGTCCTCTCTTGCATCATTACAGAAGATAGTAAAATATTGCGTAGCTTTTGTCTATGTGTATACCCTGTTAGCCACCTTTCGGCGTGTGGCAGGGAGCTTTTACTCGAATTTTAGATTCAGGTAGTTTTGGGGAAATAGATTTCCGATGACTAAGCAATCGGTAAAAAGAAGCGATGCTGAAACGAATTTTCCTATATAACTGGATCCTATATAAGACCGAATCACTGGATAATTCTTGTAACTTCGCGTGATCTTCTGTCAGTTTCATTGTAAATAATGAGCACGACGTATATTCATAATGCCGAAAATCATGAGTTGGCCCCGTATTATGAAGCTACCGTGTGGTCAATGCGAGGATTTAGAAATCTGAGGATCTAAGAAAAACGGCGTTTTAGATTCACATTCCTCTTATTCAGGAAGTGAGAAGTGAAAATGCAGTCGAGGAGCTAGTTAGTTGAGTTTAATTTTTGAGTTATAATCTAATTTCACGCGAAATGAATCCTCTTTCAATTGCAGTTCGATAATTAAGTTCCGGGAAGATTTAGAGGTGATAAAGCTACTTAACTAGATTATAGAGGAGAAAGATCAGGAAGAGAAATTGCGAGTGAGAAATCTTTTTCTCTGCTGCTCTAAGTTTCATCTCAATCATCTCAGGAACTGGTTTAGTTCGGGAGCAGCTTTGAAGGATGAAATTTAATTCCTCGGGGTTTTTAATCTCAAGGGGTGTAGGATGATCCACCCTTAAGAAATTGATTTTCATTGGCGTTAATTCGCAAGGATATCGACATTGAAAATCGTGAACATATTTGCAAATGACATTATACAAGAGCTATCTGAGATTGAAGTCGTTAGTAATATTTTCGGGAGTTTAGGGCGGAATTGCTCAATTTTCTCCTCCGCGGACCTTTTTGCGAAAATCTCCCACTTGCATGATTGGCATTAAAAACGGTGTAGAGCGATACGTCATTAAAAGCAAGTTGTTTAACGTTAAGAAATGTGAAATCTGTGAATAATCAGATGTAAATAATATAAGTGTAATTTTAACTTTTTAGATAATTACATTCTTTTTCGATATAATATTTTTATTGTGAATTATTCAGTAACCTCATCGCCTTAAATCAAAGCCTATGAAGATTATGGATGTATCTGTACAACCTAGGTTACCAGTAATTTTCAATAAAAACTCAGCCTTAAACGGGATAGGGTCAAGGGTGTGAAAGCTTATACTCATTTGTCTTGGCGACTTCCTCTCTACTCTTATAACCATTTGGGTATCCCTGGAGGCCTTTTACTCCATTAACATGTAATTATAGCAACGTGTTATCGAAAGGTTCGTAAAGTCTCAGTGAGTCTTTAGTTGGATAATTACTCAGTTTGTTGCCCTTAAATCCGCTCTCGGATGAATGCGAGGTTTTTATGGCCTAATAATTTCAGCCATTGACTCATGCCGGAATGACCTAATTTTATCTCTAAGCTCTTTTTGTTCGTTTTTCTTCCGATCCTTTACTCTGGAATATTACGTTCCCCTATCATATCTTTTCTCTGCACATTTATCCCGTATTCCACCTTTTTGACTATCTCAATCTTTCTCTGTACCCCCAATTTCCAATTCCTCGTTCACCCAGTTTTCTCCCTCTCCCATTTCTTTTCCTTTTGAAATTTACTATTCGTTCGGATCTCTTTTCTGCACTGAACCTCCTTTTTTCCATTCACAGCTTCGCGGAGATGCAGAAGTTCGGCGACCCTCCACTGGGGCCACTAGGGCATTGTGAAATACGCCTTACTGAAAAGATAAATGCGTTTTGCCGGCTCGATGACGTAATCGCCCCTTTTTCAGGACAGAGTAATCGCTTTGTTACTTGGAATACTCCTCTGCTAGGGAAAGATAAAGTAAATCTTCCCATTGTTGTCCTTGATTTATTTTTCTGGGGAATATTTTCAGTCTGGGCGAACCAAAATTCTCTTAGAGCACTCGGATTGGCCTTAAACAGACGGCAAATCAATTGTAATCTGATGTAATTAAAATGAAAAGGTAATAACATCTACAATTTTATGACTATCGTTAATTGTAAAAATTCTACAATGATAGAATCTTAGAATTTTTGTGTCTCATTTGTCCCGCTAAGATTAAATTTTCAAATTGATTTCATTTATCGATGCAATTGTAAGTTTATTCAATAACTTTGAAGGGATTTTTATTCCACAGTACCTTTCGGAAAATTGATTACGTTTCATTGAAAAAACTTTTCTGTGCAAAGTTGGGACTAGAATATTCTACCTACCTTTTACCGATTCTCAAAACTATACGCAGAAGTTTATATAATATAATAATAATAGTAATAACAACAACAACAACTTCTATAATGGATACAGGAAGTTAATCCCAATTACATTCATTTTAATAAGTATTACAACAAGTTTAGATTATAAAATAAGTACAAACATTACGGAAGCAAAAATATAGCGAATAAGATTAGAAAGAATGGATTTCGAAAACCATTTGAAAAAATGAGTGAAAAAAGGACGTAATGTATGAAAAAAGAGAAATATAGAGTGCAACATAGATCATAGACATTATAAAAATCACTAAAGTAATCAACGTACACAACTCATATCAGAACACAAGTATTTCAGTTTGTAATTTTTGGTCTGTCATTAGAAAACATTAGTTTATAGATAAGGAAGTAGATATTAATTGAAATTTATGGAAAGTGGATCTAATGGAGTTAATTGGATAGTTTTTTCACACGTTTAGGATATTTCATCTTTACGAATACACTTATGACGCAACTTCGTGGTCCACGAGCAGTGAAATGTATTCTGCAAAGGCTAGAATGCATTACCATGAGATAATTCAGTATTTTTATATTGCAGCTTCTTCTATATCATACTTATAACACAGCGTCTTTAATTATGAACCCCTCACGATTTCGAAAGGAGTACACACATTCGTATCTTATAGTAAATTTGAAACAGAGGATATGCTACATTAGTTAATTTAATGAAGGAAACTGGTTTGTAAAGAGTCCATTTAGTCGAATTAAGTTCCCTCTTCCGCGCGATAATATCTGCCAACAGTTTGTGCGTGTCTTTATATAGTGACGATGAATTAATAAACGACTGTTAAATGTACCGTGCTTTCAAAGTAACAATGGTTAATCTCAATTGCAAGAGTACATTTTTTCTTAATCCCACCGTTAACGAGGAAAAACTTTTTTTTCCCTTATGAAAGGAGGATGTCTTATGAAAGATATTTTCTGTTGAAATTCGAATACTTTTAATTAATTACCATTCTCATAAACAGCTTCATTCCCTCAAAGATTTCATTTGCTAAGCCCTCCCTTGTTTATATTACCGACGTTGCAAAAAATTTCGCCACCCACGGCATCGATCTCGTGCAGTTACCTTTTCGCTGCATCTGTTCGTAATATGTCAATGGGAAAATTAATCTCGTTGCCCCGAAATCGATTTCGCTTCGTGTTTTATCTCTTTCATCTGTTTACTCTCACGGAGATAAACCGTTGCGCAGATATCAGCTAATTTCGCTTACTTCCATTTTACATCTCTTCCAGGAGCATCCTCCACAGAGAATAGAACTTCGTTCGGAAATGTCGTTAAATTTAGATGTTATGCAGTCGAGTCTCGTATCCGAGCGCTTTCCGATCGAACGCGGTCAATTGTGATTGAAAAAAGAAATCAGCGAAATGTTGGCGTTAATTAATTAAATTTAAGAATGCCTTGCCCTAGCTTATTGAAGGAGTTTAACCGTTCTTTCCAGACGGGAGTGGAATGTTGAGAAAATGTGTCCCTTTAATTTGGATTGGTTTGTTGGTGTATAGTAGAAAGATCGACGGAGAGAAACGGGTGCAATGGTATTAAGTTTTTCTTTACGGAAACACGGACGACGCTGTACCCTGTGGGACGTAGTACCTGCGATGTCTGGGGAATTACCAAAGTTAGTTATATATGGGTTTTTCACTCAGTAGACTTGCAACTATCCGAAGGAATACTGTTTGGGTTGCAGATAACCGATATCGACTTGACCGAATGAACGTTATGATGAACGAATGATGTGCGTAATTAAGAGTTCCAGTGTCAACCAACCTTTTTTATTAAACCAACCTAATTTAAAAGGGAACCGCTGCGCGGCACAAAAAATTATTGGGCATATTATAATTTGGGACTTAATCTTGACTTGTGAGAGTAGTTGCTGATATTAATTTATAATTTAACTCTATACGTTTGTTACAGCACAATTGACGAAGTACAGCGTGGAAAATTTTAATGTTTTTCGCAAAAACATTCTACTACTTAGCCTAACTACGGAGACAAAGTACTTATATATTCTTAAATAAGAAATACATGGTTGTTTTGAACATAATGCGAACTGCCAACAACTTCCTTCATCAGCGTGCCGCGGCATACCCCTTGAGAAGCGCTGGCGTAATTATATAACGCTTCTCTTTATTAATGCATATTCATTTAGTTGTCAGTTATGCAACTAAATGTGCAGTCAAGTTATATTTATCGAAATTCTCTTACATTTTCGGATTAATTTTACTCTACAACGTATCGATTATGGAGGTTTGTAGCCCAAAATTTCCAGAGAATCGGATGTCTTATGGATTCGTAATATCGATTTCCTCCAATAAATTACCGTGCAGTGAATTCGAGTTGTTTTTCATATACGTCACTCTCCGGTACACTTTCCGTGTCATTATATCGAAAGGACCATTCCTTTGAATTGGTACTCTAAATGCATGCGCGCTGCCCGCCACTCTTCTTGGCTTCCTTTAGTACATGCCTCGGGTACCATACAACAATCGTGCGCTTCTCTCGAAGCAGTCATTCGGTCCGATTTCCCTTTCTGAGCGTTCCCACGTGAACCGAACTCCCGTGCGCCCATCTCGGGAAACTGGGTCACGATGAAGGGATGCGGTGGATGTGGAGCAGTAGAAGGAGTGTGCAGAAAAGGCGAGATGACTGAAGGGGAGGGGAATGTTACGGAGGAAGGAAATCTGCGAAGATGAGTTGAATGTTACGTGAAGGTGAGAATTAAAGCTCCTAGGTGAATCTGCGGTTCCAAAATTCTTTCCCAGAAACAAAGTCACGATGCTGGAAAGAGTTAAATTCCAAGATTGCGAGCTCATCAGGGATTCTAAACTAATTGTTCAAGAGCCCTTTCTGTTTGGACAGTGTTCCCTCTATGCTGGGTGCCTGGGCGGCACCATACACTTTTTAATGGTCCCCAACCATATTTATAGCGTCCAATATTTGTAAGGTACATGTATTGATGTGCGTCTTACGTTTCAGAATTACCTTAATAATTTTGATAACTGTGAACTATTTAATTAAGCAACGTAGCTCACTTTGCCATTTAACCAATGAGGTTTATTATTTTGGGATATGTAATCAATTATAGTTATCATAACGCAGTTAAATGTAAATTCTTACAGCAATTCCCCTTCCATCAAGACTGAGGAAATATTTTAAGGAAATATGTTCGGGGATTATCGGCGACCGCAGATTTCCGCATGCGATAAATTCCATGTAGTTTGAATAATCCAATATAACTCAATTCTATCGCGGAATTAAAATCAACAGCTATCAAGAAATTTCAACTAGATTACCAAATCTGAGAATGTTAACAAATATTACTTTTCATAATGACCTAATTGCAGAAGAGATAGTCCGAATAATACAATATGTGCTAGGGGTCGCGAAGGCGAATAGGATGTGAAATACTGGTTTAGAATATACAGCCAGAAATTTCTCCTTGGCATAATTTTGAAGTTCCATCATTAAATATTTGGAATTGATGGAAGAAACCGTGATTGGGTGAACCGTTATAACATTAATGGTGGAAATAACTATGTTAAATTCAACTATATTCATTTTGTGTAACTTTAACTTAATTATCTATGCTATTAATTAAATATTTGCTTTAACTTGTAGGGAGAGGTGTACCTCATTAGCCAAGTCTTTAGATTTACGGCTCCCTCATGTTCTTCCATAACAACCTCCTCGAGTATGAATGAACCCTGACATTCTTCTGAGGAGTACAACCTGTGATATTTCCGTTTCAATAGCAGTCATTTTTTATTTTGATAATACCGAAACCTTTTAGAACTTCCTGGTTGTTTTTTAGAACTACTTTTTCGTCTTCACTCCTTTGAACATATTCCCCAATGATTGCTTATTAGGAAAAAACAATGAGTAGCTGATAGCAAAGGTTGAATTAAGCATTACAGAGAATAATAATTTTTACCCTTTTCATTCTGCTGTACGATATTCTATGAGTAGTTGAGTATTTGAAGGAAGTGCTACGAGAAGTTTCTTCTTCTTCTCTACAAGAGAAGTTTCTAAGTATAAATATTCCAAGGTAGCTTTCCGTTGTTCTAAAAAGTAATAAAATTAAGTAACTCAAAACTTACATAAATGTTAAATAAAGCGGTCGGTTTTGGAAATTAAAAGGAATATGTAATGGTTTGTTCGCAGATTCATGAATGAATTATCCAATCAAAATTGAGGCACAGTTGTTATTCGAGGCATCAGTGATCTCGTACTTTGATGTCATGAATAAAAATTAGCACTATTAATAAATACGTTTTCCTTTTTAAAAGTCGTACAACCGATGTTTATGGCGAATGCAGTCTCTGCCGCTAATTTGGGAACGTCTCCTCTCTTACCATGAATTAAAAGATGCAGTATTGAAATATTTCGAGAGATCGTGAATTAGAAACGATGGAAACTAATCAAATTCCAGACAAATTGCTAAAATTAGGAGCTACATTTCTCCGAGCATCGACATAGCCTGACCGGATTTCACCGCATAACTTCCTCTCGCTAAAATCCAAGTACGGAGAGGGGAGTCAAAGCGAGAATTCCTGCTTCCTTAGGAATGAGGAACGGGCAGAGGCAAGAAGAAGGCACGCGGAATGAAGGGAAATATGAGGGAGGTAGGAGAATGCCGGAAGAGATGAGGGACACATTTAGAATACCGATTCCTTTGGTGAGATGTCTACGGAGATATTGAGGGACATGGGCTTCGGGAATGTCGAAAAAACGAAGTTCAGTATCCGAGGCCGCTTGTTCATGAACTCTCCAATCTGTGAGCCGCAGTTACAGAAACTTCCGCAATAACGACCAGCTTAGTCTGGCTCCCGACTTTTTTGCTGCAGTTTATTTTCATCTTCCACCTTTCGTTGCCCTTGGTACGGAAGCTGGAATAATAAACATGGCACTCCGACTACGTTCTTCTATTTTTTCCGCCGCAAGTTGGTGCATTTCTTTTTTCTCGTCCTGTTCATCGAGGGGAAAAAAGATAGCTGTTGCGTGAGGGAAATATTTGAGGGTTTGTTTGGATTCGTTATCCCCGGCAATGAAGTGTGTTCCAGAGAAACAGACGTAGAAATAGTCTGACAGGACCGGGTCTCGAACCCGGATCTTCCACTTTCCGAGTGACTGCTCTAGCCAATTTAGCTATCGAGCCTTTCACCCTTTTCCTTGAATTGCGCGTGTTTAAAAGTTTGCACTGAATACAATCACGTATTACATCGGTTTGTCGTTCATTCAAATTCTACCCTTGCTTTTTCTTTTCACTGGTAACGCATTTTTCTGCCTTCTTTTTTTTGGAAATGGGGTGCTACCGTGTTGTCCCAAGCTTGAACTCTAAAATATTTAAAATATTATTTGTCTTAAATATGTTAAAATATTTTAATTATGCCATTCCTCCAAGTATCGCTGGATACCATTAATTTTATTATTTAACTTTAACTTTAAAACCTGTTCTTTGTTTGTTTTATTTCATTAAAATATCCCATAGTAGGTACTCAGCCGTGAATCGGTGGAAAAAATACGCTATAATGAATGCAAACCTAGCATTTTATTTTTAGTACTCTGCAAAATTAAGTTAAATATTTTTGAATAATTTTTTCAAAGTGGGTATCTACGAATGTCGCATACATAAAATACTTTAATTTGATATAAAAAATGAGATATCAGTAACAGTATCAGCGCACATATTAGATGAAAGTAAAAGTGTGGAATTCCCTAAAATTAATCGGCAGGTCAAGAAGTTCTTTGCGGAACAGTTGCTGAAAGATCTTCTGATTTTAGAAGTTCTCTCAGTTACATTGTGTGTGACTTTCCTCGTTTAATTGAAAATTAGTTTATTGCAGAAATGTTTCCTACCATTGAAGCATCTTAAGGCGAAAATTATTTGATTCCATGATCATTTGTTGCAAAATTAATTAATTTTTTGGCTATTTATTTCACATTTTGTCGGATGGTGCCGATAATTACATACCTTCTTTTATCATAAAATTCAATATGTCAGTTGTGTTCCCCGTAGTTTACAATGCTTACAATGTCGGAATTTGCATTAGAAAATTATTCACCGGAGAAGTGTAGCTGAAAATCGTTCATACAATAATTATGTAGGAAATTTCAACTCTTGTTCTATTTTCACCCGGTCGTTTCGCTTCTGCTGCAGAATTACTCGCCGACTCCGTTTATCGAATGCCAACAAATCGTTCTCTGCGTCATCCCGCAATGATTATTTTTTTCGACGTACCAATTTTCGATGTATCCCGATGATCATATCTGCACGTGCTCGCCACAATTGGAGCGCGCTATGGTCGCATAACGCGGCCTATAAAATATTTCAGTTTCCGCAGTTACCGATGCATGTTATCTTTGCAGGAATTCTCGTTATTTAACTTAATCATTGAACGGAACGCCATCTACAAAATGGCTTTGACTCGACAGCTATTATTTGTATCCTTCACTGCGCTTTTCCGCCTGTGTTCCGCGAGTTAAATCTCGCATGTCTCTGTTCCGAAAAGCTTTGGCGATATATTAGTTGACCATTTTCCATTCTGTCCGGGTAGCGCACGTGTCTTTTCAATCGTGCGGACTGAATGAAGGTTGTTTGATGAGCGCGCGATTGAATGAAAGATGTCCTATGTCAGAGAAACGCTGTTCCATCGTTTCCCTCGCTACATTTAATCGTGTACATACCATAACAAATCATTTGCCGAGAAAACACAGCGAAGAAAACAGATAACTATGTCTCCAACTTAAATCGAAATAAAATCCTGAAGGTAATTCTTTTTTGTGGTCTTCAGTGGATGTATTCTAGAGGAAATAAAAACATGGTAAACCGATGAAGGATGTTTGTATGTTTTCGCAGAATTCCATATTTTATATAACGTTCATTTTCGTTCTNGCGGTGTTTCGCGCATTTTCCATAATTCTTCCATAATTTTCCATATTTCCACAATTTGAATGGAGAAAATGCGTACGTTTTTATCGTAGACATTTTAAGTTTTCAGTTATACTTATAATCGGTATCGCACTGAAATATAGTTGATACAATTCTCGGAATAAAAGCGGTAGTTTAATTTTAAGAGAAACCCACTATCGTTTTATAAATTCCGATAATGATTCTACACTTATAAAATGGAAAACTAACTATATTGCCGTATTAAATGATTCTTTAGTAATATCAAATCCTTAATTTAGCCCAAAGGAATAACAAGTGTAAAAAATAGCGACACGACTGTCGTGTTTTCGTTAAAAATAATCTATAGTCAGCTATAGATTATTTTTCACGAAAATAAAGTACCCTTCTTTCTTTGTAGAACCCTGTTTTGGCCATTTAAAATCATATTTGAATATGTGTAAATTATAAGAGAGACTCTAAAAGAAAGATAATGGAAGGAGTCTTGTGCCCTAAATACAAGTGACATGCAGTATTTGATGTTGGATGCTCATAAAAGGCGGAGCTAATTTAAAACTGAGTTCCAAAGGAATAAAAATCACTGACTAACAAGTCATATCTGAGTTCATTAATGTCCTCAAGACTTTTCATAACCTAATTACTATTTCAAGCGAGGCGAAGTAAATAGGAAAATGCCTTCACGAAGTTCTCCGTAAACACTCTGGTATGAGCGTTTATTTTATCCTGAATGGAAGTCACTATATATTTTCCGCGTACGTCTTAATTTAAACAATAAAGAAAGGAGATCTGCTTGAAGACCTCAGCAGTAATTATTTGGAATTCTCGTCACGAATGCCTCTTTATTTTTTACGAAGCCATTGGAAGGCAAATTGGATGCATGCTTCGCTTGTTTACGTTGCGCCTGAATTTTTTTGTTTTCGCTTCGTAAAAAGCCGCCATCCATCATTGTCATGCACCTTAAAAGGTCCGAACTGCATGAAAATGTTTCTTTTCGAATGAATTAGCGGCCTTGTGACTATTTACCAAGTATCCTCATTCTCCACACCTCACTCGCTTGTACCCAAGCCACGAATCTATTGTTTTCCTTTATCTCTTTCCCTTTTACCTCTTCTTTACTTTCTTTGGTTTCTCTGTTTATTTCTCAGCAGTCACACGTTTCCGTTTTCTCTCATTTTCTGTATGTTTTTGTCCACCTTGTATTTCTCGCGTTTTAATCCTTGTCTGCCCAGTCATTTTATTCACTCGTGCGAAATATCGAGGCGTGCCATTTTCCGTTTCCATTTGGCGTCCTAGATATTTTCTTCTCGTTATTTTACGTTCTAGATTTTTTTTTGGAAACCAAGTCACTGGGACAGTCCTTTGATGGCAACAGTTTTGACGTGAAAAATTTCTGAGTCCCTGTATTTTACTCTTAAAAATTGCAGTAATATCTGTTTTACGTTAAAGGGATAGAGGAATAATACGGTCGTAACAAAGGATATTCTGGATTCAAGTGGCACAGGATACAAAAATCCAGAAATTGATATCTAATTTATATCAAAGTCACGAATCCTGCAGAACTTATTAAGGAAAAAAAGATTTTTGTCTTTGAATCTTTATTTTCCTCAGTAGAGATTCATTTATGTTTATATTTTTACTATTCTAGGTCTTAATATTGCAGCGTAGAGAAAGTGTATCTGTTTGATGGGCAAAATAATGGCAAATTGGTAATTCTTTTCTGAACTTTCTGCCTTGCTTTCGCATTATTTGTCTCGAGTTGCTATCTTCGAGACGGAAGGCTATTTTAATAGTAACATGAAGGTAGCATTGGAAAGAGGATGTTTGTAAAATTTCCCTTATCAGTTGCTCGTATTTATTCTTTATATAGATAACCATAAATGCAAAGTCCCTATAATTCATCTATTGGTAGAGTTTNTGACTAAAACATAGGGTGCTCAACCGTTTGAATCTTTCTATTGCGCATCAAATATCAAGGCATCGAAATAAAGTAATTATATTTTTCCACTCGACTTCTTCTCTAATATGCTTGTAATTCATGATAATAGGCGATTTACTTTCTAAATGAGAATGTTGATGAATAATGATATAACTATGGAATCAACTACTTGGGCCGTGGATTCGTGGTAGGACTTTCGTGCTAGGATTCCTGTCGAACTTTAAAAAACCATAATATTTATTATTTATAACCATTTATTTACTTTTATAAACAATAATATGACGACCTTGGTCGTCTCGTTTGTTAAAATTCGACTTTTCCTTGTTCCTTAATGATTTAGTAATAAATATTACCGAAATGAGTGTTGGATTCATTCTCAAGGCCATTAGAAATCCTCAAATGGTAGATTATATGGATTTAATGAGAATAATTTACAAAAATTCGATTTGCGAAAAACCAGAAAACGAAAATTTAAAACCTACATGATATCTACATTGTAGAATGAAAGAAACTTCGTACTTTCCAACAGGGACTTTAATTCGCTACCGGTTTCGTAAGCGTACTTTCATCTTCAGTCTGTAGATGTATGTACGCTTACGAAACCGGTCGCCATGTAAAGTCCCTGTGGAAAAGTACGAAGTTTCTTTCATTCTACAATGTCTTTCAACGAATTCACGCCTTCGGATATCGATCTAATTATACCTACATTATCATTTCATCAGTTATTCCTGATTTTAAATGATTACATATTATTTTATCTCATCTTATGATCGTATCGAGTAATTTGAAAGTGGTTCGATAAACCGTAAAATTTGTTTAATTTATACTTCTCTGTCATTATATATATCTGCATGAATTATTTTGTTTTAAATATGCCATGTTTAAAACATTTTGCTATAGCATTATTCTCTCGTTCAAATTATTACTTCATTTAACTGTTTTATATCTATAAAGAAAACTCATTAGATTCAACAAAACACCATTTCAGATAAGAAATTTGAATCTTGTCAATAGACAAGAGGGTACGTTGAAATCAGATTTATGGATTCATTGGTAAAATAACTAGTACATTCTGTTTCCTCAGTGAGATAAGTGTGCTGCAAATTTTCACGAGCCGACTTTTCCTGAAACCTTGATTTAACTTAGTTTAATTGGTATTACTGGAATGGTGTCTGCTGTTTACTTTGGTCTGTCAGCAAAACCTCTCGGCTGGTGATTTTGTTGAGTATTTCTCGCGTTATTTATATTTACGTTGTCCTTGGTGATCCTATATCTCTCCCTCCGGTCCTTTTTTCCTTCTGCGGATTCCCTCTTTTTCCATTTTTCTACCGAGTAATTCTCTCACATTGCCACTCCCTCGACGCCTCTTTCGGCACACACGAAGCCATAACGCTGAATTAGGATTCCGATGTAATTTTTGTTTTGAAATGAACGCGCTATTTCTGTCCGTTCTCTTCTAACGCAGGCCATTTCTTTGCGGCCTCCGGCTCCATGTGTCAACCCCACGATGCGGTGTTTCGCGCATTTTCCATAATTTTTCCATAATTTTCCATATTTCCACAATTTGAATGGAGAAAATGCGTACGTTTTTATCGTAGACATTTTAAGTTTTCAGTTATACTTATAATCGGTATCGCACTGAAATATAGTTGATACAATTCTCGGAATAAAAGCGGTAGTTTAATTTTAAGAGAAACCCACTATCGTTTTATAAATTCCGATAATGATTCTACACTTNGTACGTTTTTATCGTAGACATTTTAAGTTTTCAGTTATACTTATAATCGGTATCGCACTGAAATATAGTTGATACAATTCTCGGAATAAAAGCGGTAGTTTAATTTTAAGAGAAACCCACTATCGTTTTATAAATTCCGATAATGATTCTACACTTTTAAATTGGAAAACTTAGCTGGTATCCAATTCAAGCGAACATCTTTCCGCGATATTATTTGGCGGCTTATTCTGGCTTTTTATTTAAATTGGCATCATCGTGGAAGGATATTTCGCCTTTCACAATTGAACTTTCTCCACCAGTCCCTTATCGTACTTTTTGGGAGGTGAGAATTAAGGATTTGAAAGCGTGTGATATTGGCCTTTAAAGAAAAGGGATCGTGGAGAACTTAAAAAAAACTTCCGGGATTCCTTTTAGAGCGCGATATATTGTGCGCATACATGTTTCGATGAAGTGATTTTCTTCATACAATCGTTGGGTGTATCCGAGTACGGAGAAACGTTTAAGTTTGAAAATATTTTAATAGATTTATAAATGGGTTTTGTCCGGTGTAAACTGAGAAGATATATGGATTCATTAAATAATTTTATAATTTGCATTCGACTAAGGTGTATGGCGACGGTAACATTATTTGGACTAAATGTTCTCGTATTTTCCAATTATGGTGTATATTCAGGATAAATTTATCAGTTTTTCCAGTTTAATAGAAATTTAGTAGAAACAGTTTTTATCTCAAAAAACCATGATTAGGGCAGAAATAGCTGAGTATTCATTAAAAGAACTGTACCTCAATGTACTAATTTCGCGTAGATATTAGAACTGTGATTGATTTTCCCCTCCATCTCTGTCTTCAGATAGTTATTAAAACCCGATTAAGACGGTACTCATATTTCAAATTTCGACTTAGAAAGGGTATAGTAAATATTAAATTCATGTATTTTTCTAGAAACTGATTTAATTTTGTTAGAGGAAATAGGTAACAATCAACGTCTGAAAGAAATTTTGAAATCAACTAATATCAGCGATACAAGGATTAATTTAGCAATCAGTCAATTCATCATTCGATATTAAGGAGGAAAGAATGATACATCAACTTAAAATCAGATGTCATCAGGTATCAATTTCTTGACGTAACTAGTCAATAAAAATCTGCTGTGGAAGTTACGAAGTGCTGTTCTTTGTTTTAATACGTGCGTGAATTTCCACGTAGTCACGCTTGACCATATACATTTTAAAGGATTATTTGATTTTTCCTTACCGTTTGATTACTTGAGTGTTCTTTTGAAAATGTAGGATATACGTTAGTTTGTCTAAATTTTAATAAAAATGTATACTTAATCCGATTTCAAGGCTAAGAAATTAACGCAAGAGAGATAGATAACATTACAGATATCATGGAAGATATCCTTAGAATGAATTGAAACTGGTTTACGAGATCGTATGTACTACCAACAGTTTTAGCATCCGTCTTCATGGAAGAAATCACGGTTTATTCTCGGTCTTATCCTATTTTTTTCTCATCTGTTTTATCAGTTTGGGTAAAACTGACGTTCTAAGAGGTAAGCTAGGATATACTAAGGTCGTGATGTTTTTTCTTATATGTATATCCTTGACATGACAAAATTCCCATACGCAGTAGAATGCGTTCGCTGATTCGCTTCAGTTATTCCGATCCTCGCATTCCGTTCACGTGAACTGCTTCGAAGACAGTATTCGGAGTGAGGATCGTTTCCTCCCCTTTCCTCTTCAGTGCGTGTTATCGCCAATTAGCGAGGACCACTCGACAGGCTTCGCAGCCTTTTTGCATTTTAGTGGTTTCCTCGAATCGTCT
This sequence comes from Ladona fulva, assembly GCA_000376725.2. Classification (NCBI taxonomy): domain Eukaryota; kingdom Metazoa; phylum Arthropoda; class Insecta; order Odonata; family Libellulidae; genus Ladona; species Ladona fulva. Next base: position 2,037,280 of record KZ312450.1, on the reverse strand, counting down.
GACTAAAACATAGGGTGCTCAACCGTTTGAATCTTTCTATTGCGCATCAAATATCAAGGCATCGAAATAAAGTAATTATATTTTTCCACTCGACTTCTTCTCTAATATGCTTGTAATTCATGATAATAGGCGATTTACTTTCTAAATGAGAATGTTGATGAATAATGATATAACTATGGAATCAACTACTTGGGCCGTGGATTCGTGGTAGGACTTTCGTGCTAGGATTCCTGTCGAACTTTAAAAAACCATAATATTTATTATTTATAACCATTTATTTACTTTTATAAACAATAATATGACGACCTTGGTCGTCTCGTTTGTTAAAATTCGACTTTTCCTTGTTCCTTAATGATTTAGTAATAAATATTACCGAAATGAGTGTTGGATTCATTCTCAAGGCCATTAGAAATCCTCAAATGGTAGATTATATGGATTTAATGAGAATAATTTACAAAAATTCGATTTGCGAAAAACCAGAAAACGAAAATTTAAAACCTACATGATATCTACATTGTAGAATGAAAGAAACTTCGTACTTTCCAACAGGGACTTTAATTCGCTACCGGTTTCGTAAGCGTACTTTCATCTTCAGTCTGTAGATGTATGTACGCTTACGAAACCGGTCGCCATGTAAAGTCCCTGTGGAAAAGTACGAAGTTTCTTTCATTCTACAATGTCTTTCAACGAATTCACGCCTTCGGATATCGATCTAATTATACCTACATTATCATTTCATCAGTTATTCCTGATTTTAAATGATTACATCTTATTTTATCTCATCTTATGATCGTATCGAGTAATTTGAAAGTGGTTCGATAAACCGTAAAATTTGTTCAATTTATACCTCTCTGTCATTATATATATCTGCTTGAATTATTTTGTTTTAAATATGCCATGTTTAAAACATTTTGCTATAGCATTATTCTCTCGTTCAAATTATTACTTCATTTAACTGTTTTATATCTATAAAGAAAACTCATTAGATTCAACAAAACACCATTTCAGATAAGAAATTTGAATCTTGTCAATAGACAAGAGGGTACGTTGAAATCAGATTTATGGATTCATTGGTAAAATAACTAGTACATTCTGTTTCCTCAGTGAGATAAGTGTGCTGCAAATTTTCGCGAGCCGACTTTTCCTGAAACCTTGATTTAACTTAGTTTAATTGGTATTACTGGAATGGTGTCTGCTGTTTACATTGGTCTGTCAGCAAAACCTCTCGGCTGGTGATTTTGTTGAGTATTTATCGCGTTATTTATATTTACGTTGTCCTTGGTGATCCTATATCTCTCCCTCCGGTCCTTTTTTCCTTCTGCGGATTCCCTCTTTTTCCATTTTTCTACCGAGTAATTCTCTCACATTGCCACTCCCTCGACGCCTCTTTCGGCACACACGAAGCCATAACGCTGAATTAGGATTCCGATGTAATTTTTGTTTTGAAATGAACGCGCTATTTCTGTCCGTTCTCTTCTAACGCAGGCCATTTGTTTGCGGCCTCCGGCTCCATGTGTCAACCCCACGATGCGGTGTTTCGCGCATTTTCCATAATTCTTCCATAATTTTCCATATTTCCACAATTTGAATGGAGAAAATGCGTACGTTTTTATCGTAGACATTTTAAGTTTTCAGTTATACTTATAATCGGTATCGCACTGAAATATAGTTGATACAATTCTCGGAATAAAAGCGGTAGTTTAATTTTAAGAGAAACCCACTATCGTTTTATAAATTCCGATAATGATTCTACACTTATAAAATGGAAAACTTAGCTGGTATCCAATTCAAGCGAACATCTTTCCGCGATATTATTTGGCGGCTTATTCTGGCTTTTTATTTAAATTGGCATCATCGTGGAAGGATATTTCGCCTTTCACAATTGAACTTTCTCCACCAGTCCCTTATCGTACTTTTTGGGAGGTGAGAATTTAGGATTTGAAAGCGTGTGATATTGGCCTTTAAAGAAAAGGGATCGTGGAGAACTTAAAAAAAACTTCCGGGATCCCTTTTAGAGCGCGATATATTGTGCGCATACATGTTTCGATGAAGTGATTTTCTTCATACCATCGTTGGGTGTATCCGAGTACGGAGAAACGTTTAAGTTTGAAAATATTTTAATAGATTTATAAATGGGTTTTGTCCGGTGTAAACTGAGAAGATATATGGATTCATTAAATAATTTTATAATTTGCATTCGACTAAGGTGTATGGCGACGGTAACATTATTTGGACTAAATGTTCTCGTATTTTCCAATTATGGTGTATATTCATGATAAATTTATCAGTTTTTCTAGTTTAATAGAAATTTAGTAGAAACAGTTTTTATCTCAAAAAACCATGATTAGGGCAGAAATAGCTGAGTATTCATTAAAAGAACTGTACCTCAATGTACTAATTTCGCGTAGATATTAGAACTGTGATTGATTTTCCCCTCCATCTCTGTCTTCAGATAGTTATTAAAACCCGATTAAGACGGTACTCATATTTCAAATTTCGACTTAGAAAGGGTATAGTAAATATTAAATTCATGTATTTTTCTAGAAACTGATTTAATTTTGTTAGAGGAAATAGGTAACAATCAACGTCTGAAAGAAATTTTGAAATCAACTAATATCAGCGATACAAGGATTAATTTAGCAATCAGTCAATTCATCATTCGATATTAAGGAGGAAAGAATGATACATCAACTTAAAATCAGATGTCATCAGGTATCAATTTCTTGACGTAACTAGTCAATAAAAATCTGCTGTGGAAGTTACGAAGTGCTGTTCTTTGTTTTAATACGTGCGTGAATTTCCACGTAGTCACGCTTGACCATATACATTTTAAAGGATTATTTGATTTTTCCTTACCGTTTGATTACTTGAGTGTTCTTTTGAAAATGTAGGATATACGTTAGTTTGTCTAAATTTTAATAAAAATGTATACTTAATCCGATTTCAAGGCTAAGAAATTAACGCAAGAGAGATAGATAACATTACAGATATCATGGAAGATATCCTTAGAATGAATTGAAACTGGTTTACGAGATCGTATGTACTACCAACAGTTTTAGCATCCGTCTTTATGGAAGAAATCACGGTTTATTCTCGGTCTTATCCTATTTTTTTCTCATCTGTTTTATCAGTTTGGGTAAAACTGACGTTCTAAGAGGTAAGCTAGGATATACTAAGGTCGTGATGTTTTTTCTTATATGTATATCCTTGACATGACAAAATTCCCATACGCAGTAGAATGCATCCGCTGATTCGCTTCAGTTATTCCGATCCTCGCATTCCGTTCACGTGAACTGCTTCGAAGACAGTATTCGGAGTGAGGATCGTTTCCTCCCCTTTCCTCTTCAGTGCGTGTTATCGCCAATTAGCGAGGACCACTCGACAGGCTTCGCAGCCTTTTTGCATTTTAGTGGTTTCCTCGAATCGTCTGACTAAAACATAGGGTGCTCAACCGTTTGAATCTTTCTATTGCGCATCAAATATCAAGGCATCGAAATAAAGTAATTATATTTTTCCACTCGACTTCTTCTCTAATATGCTTGTAATTCATGATAATAGGCGATTTACTTTCTAAATGAGAATGTTGATGAATAATGATATAACTATGGAATCAACTACTTGGGCCGTGGATTCGTGGTAGGACTTTCGTGCTAGGATTCCTGTCGAACTTTAAAAAACCATAATATTTATTATTTATAACCATTTATTTACTTTTATAAACAATAATATGACGACCTTGGTCGTCTCGTTTGTTAAAATTCGACTTTTCCTTGTTCCTTAATGATTTAACCAATAATCAATGATGATATCACGATAACAATGGGATGATTGCACTTTCAGTTGGCTGTATATCTCAAGATTGACTTGTATTTGTGTACAAAGCTGTTAGAAAGCGTTTAAATTAGAATTTAACGGAAATATATTGTTAAACATGAGCCTGAAAACTTGTGAGGCGTATTAGATGAGGAACTTGATGTGCGCGAAAGAGTTTTTGTTATTATTATTTATGGGAACAGGAAAACCCAAGTAACATCCATTTTAATAATTATTTGCGAGCACAAACAACCATTTTCTAATCGGAAAAATGCGATTAGCCGGGGATCGAAATCGGGACCTTGGTGTTGGAGCGCGGTTTTTTAAAAAATAAATTTCATCGCCTGTATGTATTCAAGTTGGTCCTCTGATTGTAACAGAAAATGCTGTTTTCTTTCTTGAAACTTAGAGGTGGCACTTGATGCGTCTGGTATCCAATTAAGGCTACATTATTTCGTAAGTTATTTTTTACTTTCCCCCTTTCCTTGACTGAAAATAATTTACGAAAATGAGAGAAATTAGACACGTCTGTGTTTAATTTTTTGTGTTCCCAAAGAGGTAGGCTTCTGAAAACGGGGGAAGCAAAATATAGGTAGGAATCGCTTGAAAGCTTTCGGAACTTAACTTCAAATTAACCTACTTGAATTTGTAGTATATGGTATTTTTAATTATATGGTGATTTCTCCTTTTCTTTGCATGTTTGAACGTCGAAGGTACATTTTCTCTTCATAGAGCGATGTGCCTTTTGGCGTGTTGAATTGCTGGATTGGAATTTCCATTAAATCCATTAAACATGTTAAATCAAAAGAAGAGGTATTGGCATTTCGTTTTCGATCAAATCAATTTAAAAATGCGAGAGGATTTGTACCAAAATGTGTGTGTTGCGTGCGATAGTAAGAATGCTGTGTGTTTTTTAAGGGGAAAGCCTCATTTGTCGTCTAGTCATTCATTGAATGGGTTCTGTCGTACTTATCTATTTAGCGTTTTGAGTTGTAATTTTTAATTTTAGAATTTGATTTTGAAAATTAATTTCACAGATCAATTTATCTTAATGATTGAAATTGATGTTGAAGTTTTACTAACTAAACAATCCTCATCTAACTAAATTTTTATTTTATGTACACGAAATGTTTAAAATTTTGTCACTTATGCGATATTTCAGAGTTAAATAGTTTAAATTAACACTTGCACCTAGAAAAATACATTCGGTAGTGCAAAATAAAAATGTTTTGATTCCATGATTGATTTTTTCAATCCATTTACTGCTAATTTCAGTTTGCGAGAGTTATCTGAATGTATTTCCCTAATTAATTAAGTAATTTTCTGAGGTCGAAGAATCACTCATTCGAGTATCTCTTACTATATCGGTCGCTAGGATGAATATCCTCAAAAACCTCATTCCCCCTCATTAGATGATGCCTGGAAACGTTTCTACCCCAATGTGAACTTGTTTCTTCCTTTGACACTATCAAAAGGTCTCCAAAGCTCCCAAAGAAACGAATTCAAAATGAGTCCTACAAATTCCAACATCCAAACCCTATGGCGCTCGTATTGACTCCTTTTTCTGAGGTCAGAGGAAGGTTAATGGAGTCCGTATTTACGGTCTTATCAAGAGGCCCGCTGCAATCATACTTGCGGGCGAGAGGCGAGGGATACACGGGGCGCCGTCCATTCGGAGGCTGTCTGCAAAGAGATGTTCCGCAATTGAACGGGTAACGTATTTGCGGCGAGAGGTAGATGAATTCTGGTCGTCGTAGGCGGTTTGATGAGGGTTCGGTTGCTGCGACACGATGTCGAGACACGTGACCGATTCAAATTTGCGGCCTCGTTAGCTCCTCCGACATCCATCTTTCCACAAGCCATCGCCTGACGTATTACAGTCTTCATGGATCATGGGACGATAATCATCGCCTGTGTCGGCCGAGATAAATAATCTTCGGCACTTAGCGAACGGAGGAATAAATTGAACGAATGTCTCAGTTACCTGAAAGCTTCTTACTTGTGTTAAATGGCGAGTGTTAGTCAATGCTCTGTTAACTGTCAGAGGAGATTAAGATTTCCTGATTTCCTTCCTTTCGTTGTATTCTTTAAGGAAGAAATGTATGTCAGAAGGTGCGAAAATTTCTCCTGGGAAATCATTTCCTTTCCCTTGCTATATTTTGAATGCCGAGGATCTACTCAATTTTCGTTTATCGTAAAATATTGCATTTTTTCGAGATAAAGTTAATATTATAATATTTTATTTCAAGTAATATCTTTTCTAAGATCATAAAGCTGCTGTTTTTGTTTTGTATAATCTAGTGGATTCTCTTGAATTCTTTTACATTATGAATAAATACTGTGAAAATCGATTCTAAAATTGATAATTGAAAAAAAAACGAAAATTCATAAAATGATAACCCAGAGATTAACTTTGCAATACTATTTGTTATTCATTTCTTTTGCACCAATTCTGGAGTTTGAAAAGAATTTCTCAGAACAGGCAAATCTTCAGTCTGTCTTAAGGGAATTTTTCGTTATTGATAACTTAAATACATTTGAAAATCAGAATGCCTTGCTGTAATCGATTGAATAATTTCTGTTGATGCCGAGGGTATTTTGAAATATGCTGTGGACGATTTTAATTAAAGGACAGACGATGGTGCATATAAGTCATTCAGCTCTTTGACCAAAAAGTAATAGTAATGAACATTTAACTATTTATCAAGGCTACTTTTTGTTCGTACTGCTACTTGGTACTAAAATTTTTAATTCCAAATTTTAGTCCGGCTAGGTATGAAATAGCATATATTTTCCTCATAAATATATTTGCTTCAAAGATTGGATAGATGTCAGACTTGCAGCTGAAGGACAGATAATTGTGCTTCATTGTATAATCTATAGGAATAACCTTCAAGTCACAGCAACTCTTTCGTTCTTTGTTCCATAACTCGTCTTCGTCCATTGTTATATTATTCATCTTCGTAAATCGTTTGAAACTTTTTAAAAGAGAAAATGATTCGAGAAATACCTAGGCATTTGTTATGCGAAGCAATGTAAATGCTGACGAGCCTTACAAAATCTTTGAGAAAAAATGAGCGTTGAAATTAGCAGCGCCATCCCTAACTAACATGAAATGTTTCCCAATACTGAATGTGAAGATGCTGTAGTGGCTATAGAAATTCTTTCGATGGTGAATCCAAATGCTGTTAACGAGGAAACACGTTATATTTCGAACATCGCACGTGTTTATATGCCTAAGTGTCATAAGGCAGCTGCAAGCGACGTCTATTCAGAATAAACTCTTTATTCTCTTATCTCTTTCACCTGTCTCTTTCTTCCCCGTATTCTCCATTATACGTCACTCCCATTTAACCCTTTTTCCTCGTTTTGTCAGCAGCTGTAAATTCAGATACAAAGTGGCTCTCAGCAATTATTATTTTTTCGGGTTCCTTTATGGCCGACTGACCCATTTAAAATTACAGAATACAATTTATCCCTTAAGCAAAAAATTTATATTTTTTACATACCTTAATATTTACCATATTAACTCTCGAGGAAAGCTGCAATTCGCGATAGTCACTCCAAATTTATCTAGATGCTGAAATGTATTTACGTTCAATATAACTGACGCAATTTTAATGAATTGCGTCGGAATTCACACGCCTGTTCATGAAATAGCCTCTCATCGGTGGTTATATATGGCATTCAAATCATTGGATAATTTTATGAGATTCAAATGACAGCTTAAATTCTCATGAATTTAACCTTTCTGAAATTAAACTTCTTTCTTCTAATACCTTTCTTCTTCTTTCTACTAAATAATTCAGTTTCAAATTGCTCTTCCATATTAACATATTGTTCATAAGCTTAAAATTTTGCAGTTTTTCTACAAAATTTCTCCTCGGGTAATTTTCATACCTCCAAACACCTAAAGGACGCCTAAAGAATTTTTCAGTACGGGCGATTATTATGTAACGATTTTTCCTCTATTAGAATCTAGATAGCGATGCTATTGATAAGAATTAGACAAAGTTTATCCTAGAAACCATAAATAAGTGACTATAAGCAACAATATGGAAGTTCGCAGCACTGTAGAAGTGTGCCTCGATTATTTTTTGAGATTTTTCGTATCATTCGAGTATTCGTATCATATTCGAGTGATAATGCAGACTTCGGGAGGGTCAGAAAATTTTTTTCCAGAGGATACCGACATATCGACATCCATGAAAATTATATTTCTTTGAATTTTAATCGTAAAGTCTAAATAATGTACTGTAATTATCCGTTTAACAAGCCAGCCGAAACTATTGATTAGCGTTTAGAAAGCATAATCGTGTGCACATACTTTTATTCTGCAATATAATCCGCTTATCTTCAAGTTTCTTTGTCTTTCATCTGCGAAGGCTAGTGGAAAACTTTAAATCAGTGTTCAATTTCCATGTGTCGTTGCTTGGACCATAATGGTTTGCTTTATTTCTTAAACGCTTTCCTTTCCGTCATTCCTATTATGTTCTTTTCTGCTGCCCCATGTTACGGTGCCTCATATCTTCTGTAAAGTACTTATATCCATCCCTTTCATTTCATGCTCCTCCTCACCTCATTTTCCTCCTTTGATAGTTACGAACTCCTATAGCGTGGTCACGTGTTTTAGAGTGAGAGGGGAAGGCGGAAGTGGGTTGTTATGAGAGAGGAGTTTGCGAGTTGTTTCGTCTTCTTCATGGGAAAGGACCTCGTGTAAGATTCGAGGCCCTCCTATCCGCTGTGCCCCATTTCTATGGCAGCTCGGACGCTAACTTCGGGGAATTAGATGAATTTGTGACCTGCGTCAGTGGAGACATCGCGACCACGCATGGTTTGAAACGTGCAAAGAACCTCCGGAAACTATTTCGCCGCCCGCCGGAGCTTTATATTGCTGCTCAACGCGAAATTGCTCCTTAATAGGATTTACCTTGTATTTTATGTGCTGTTGAACTTTTTGATGTGAATGAGTATGCTTAGGGGGCTCACGGATAGCCAAGTGGGCAACGCGTTCGACTTCGGTGAAAGCGGTCCCTGGTTCGATTCCCGCTGGGGGCTCATGTGCAAAATGGCCAAAGCAGTTGTGTTTTTCAGCAAATGTGTTAATGGTTAGTAAACAACAACATAATCGAGGTATTTAGATACCTCAAATGAACATGGTCTTGCATTATCATTACCTGGAAAATTTTAACCTCTCTACTTCCGTACGATAACTTCTGTTAAGATAATTAACCTTTAATGAGTTACTCTGTAAGTCGTTTATTAAACGGATCGTTCTAACAAATAATTCCATAGCTTATTAGAAATGCCACTTCATTAATATTACATAGGAAATTAATCCAATGTGTGTTTTGGGAACAACTTGCATTTCGATATCAATTCAAAAGTCATTACAGTGATGTTGACGATTTCAAATCTCCCATCCACATTGAACCTCTTAGATTCCGGACGTATTTAGTGTTCATTGAAGTTCGTTTTTAACGATAGACGGCGTTATGTATAATTTTGTTTTCTGCTTAGTATAATCGCCGTCTCCTCGAAATTTAACCAATATTCACAATACTGCCGCCACTATTTCATTTTTTATCTGGTATAATATTGACTCATTGTAAAAAAAATCCTCAGAAATAAAACTTCAAAAATATTGCATATGATGTTAATCCAATGCGTGAATACTAATTATTTTAGCTAATCTTAAACATTGAATGAGTTATCCCTTTGAAATTTTAGGCATATTATTAGTGAAGGATTTTTAAAAAGAAGTGGGAGTGACTACTTTTCTTAGTCTATTGATTTTTCATGTCCTATATTGCCTCAGAAAAGGCAATTAGGAAGTCGCATAGGTACCTTTTTTGGGGAAACATGCGTTACGTAATATTAATAAGTGCTCGGAAGTCGCTGGTGAAGGCTCACATAATCGTAACTGGGTGGTGATAAATCTTAAATGGTATAAGTACATTTCTTTGGCGAGTTTCAAAATGTTTTTCTTGGAATGGCGTGAAAAACTACTCTTAATTATGCAATTCAGTCAGTCAAGATCATGGCGTTTTATTTTAGTTACTAAAGGAACGTGTATAAATAGTTGTTTTTTAGGTGGAGATACGCAAATGGACCTGGAAATGGTAGCACGCTTCTCGACCTCGACGAGTATTGCTATAATAGTTACCTATTAGTAGTATTGTTAAAATAGCTTTGACTGCTGAGGTCATTTCACGTAGGCTCCCACTGGAAACACTTACACCGAAGTTCAACGCGATGCCCACTTGGCTATCTGGGAGCCATATACGTATATAGCTATGATTTGAATGTGTATAGTATTTGGGGGCATTTGTATTAAACATGAATTTGAATCGCGTGGTTATCTTATGCGTACATTTGTAAAATAAAGTTTTTTTCCTTCTCTTGGTATTTTAATGTTATTGTTATTTTTCAATTTATTTTATGGCAAGTCAGATAATTCAAAGGTATTCGAAGATGTGCAACGTTCTTCTTTTGTAAACGTGCTTTACTGCCGCTAAGTACGAGTTAGTTACAACATATATACAAGTAACTCGTAGTTACCACTTGAAGGTTATTTTCTTTTTTATCACAGTTAAAACGATGAAAGGAAATATAACTTACGAATATTTTTCAAACTGAAATTTATCATTACTTTTGTTGATTTGTATAGTTCTCCTACTCTTAAATTGCTTTTCTTTCAGTTAAAGTCGATCTACGAAGGCAGCCTTGAACAAAAAATGTTTTTTTGTGGACATGCTTAAAATCTCTAGTAAATGTCACGATTCTTTCATAATAAATAATCAATACTGGTAATTTTGATTTATTTAGAGTACATGATCTCTAATATATAGCTAAGTACAATACGGTATCAAAGGATGTTTGCTCATGAACTATTAGCATTTTAAGAGAGAATCTTAATCACGTTCTTTTTATCGTAGATGTGTTGTTTAGATATACTGCGTACATATACCACACTTTTAGGTAGTGAATCGTCAGGTGTGATCGTGACTTATCCAATTTTCGTTTTCCTCCACAGATATCTTAACTAATTGTAAGATTTTCTTATCCTTGTTAAAACTCGCTTGACTTATTAATGAATTTTTAGGAGTGAGAAAATCTTTTCCTTACCTTGACGGATTTTCCGTGAGAAGTTCTCTGCCAAATGATGTTTCGAGGTGTTAGCTTATTCACCAGGGAAATTTCCCATTTCCATTATGCTGTTCAGGAAAACAAGTTTCTCTTTGGAACATTAAGATTTACGTTGGACTTAATAATCCATCTTTTGTAAAATTAGATCAGTTTAGATGTTTGGGAAATTTGAAATGCGGTCGTTCGAGTCGCCAGCTTTAGTTGTTCCAATTGTATCGCTCGGTGTATGGTTGTTAGATATGGAGATAGAATGCTTCCCATCGGTTTTCGTAACAGGTTTATTAAGGCGATTCGGACGGAAATTACAATTATAAAATATTTGGAACTTATCATGCATAGAAACTCGCGTTACTGGCTAGATCTTGCCACCTTTAAAACCAATTTTACTCCCGTGGACAGATTATTTTCGTCAAGTTCCTTTATTTCGTCAACCATATTACTGCTATGTACGACTGTGACAATTATTTCCATTTAAATTAGAATGAATGTTATGCCAGCATTATACGCGCGTATTCTTCTTTTAACTCAACTTTTAATAAAATATGTATAAAAGGAACTAAAAATGGTCATAAATTAAATTTTGATTGGATTTCAGTTTCACTATAGTTTATCATCTACCCTTGGATATTTTCCTATTACTTTATACTGAGTGTCCAGACAAGGCCGAGCAAAGCAATCAACGCCTCAGGTTAAACATATTGGTAAATTAGAACGGTTTTCTTTTATGATAGTTACCGGATGCTTAAGTCATAATATTGAATTGAGAAATGTAACATTAATTTTTTTGTCTATGGACTATTTTTTATTCTGATTGATGTATCTTTATGTAACTGTGATCGACGACCAGTCTGCTTGAAGCGTAAAATAAAAGTAAAAGTATAATGTGAAAGGGATTGATGAAAATCCATCGAGTTAATGTCTCGTTAGAGTGGCCATTTTGGGTAGCTTGTGGTGTGAACTGAACGCAGTTGTGCGTGTATTAAATCATCAAAGGAAAAATTCCAGAGCACGCCAGTCTTTCACCTTTCAGCAAAAATGTCCATCTTTAAGTTTAGGTGCGTTTCTAACATTTATATGATCATAGACACAACACAAACATAAAAGCCAACACAAACTTTATAAGCTTTGAAGTGGTTAATTATTTAACATTTTATTGTATATCAAAGTGGCCATATACTGCTGATCGAATTTGGTTTTTTGTGGAAAATGAGCTACACCCGCAATTTGCACCCGGTTATTTGCATCACGCAGCTTAGAACGAAAAGCAATACTCAAAAGTCATAAGCGAGAACGAATGAGGACGAAACCGTAATGAGAAACCAGACGACAAATGGCACTTTCACAAAGAAACCTTTGAAGAACAAAGGATTAAGTGACTTGAGGAATTGTACACTCTCGCTTGAAATGGCGTCCCGCTGGCTTCAGAGGGAATAATGGAATAGGAGAAGAGGAAATACCGGGGCGGAGAGGTGGGAATAAATGCGCTGCGGCCCGTGGCAATGAAGTATGCGAATGGAGATAAAAAATAGCGATGCAGCTTTGTTTCTTCGTGGAAAGAAGGTGCCGTCTCTCTCACGCACAAGGTCTCTTTCCCTCTCGTTTACACGAAGAGCACGCCTCGCGCTGTTTACCAGGCAACTTTTCACTTTTTCACACGGACTTCAACTCGAGCATAGCTATCGTGGAAGAGTTTTACTTCGGCGTTTCAGCTAATACCCGCTAGGCGGTGTCGCATGCTCGAGTGTTAATACGTCGAAACTCGTCGAAAAGAGTTTAATGCATGTAAATTTTCTGAAAACGGTGCGAATCGAAGAAAAGGTAGCGAGGAAAACGAGAGAAAAACTTTCAGATGAGAGCTAAGGATTCTGCGCGTAGTGGAGAGGAAGTTGAGAGTTTCTACGCGGTAAATCTTCTCCATGTGTACGATTCCTCGTGATTTACGGCACCTTTGTTTCAAGAAATCCTCGTTTACGAAACGATTTCGAAATTTTTTGTAACTTCATAAAAAATCTGTGTCGAATTCCCCCACGATAAGGAAAGCATCCGCACGAGAAGTTACAATGAAAAACTTACATGGGAGGATATAGTGAGGAGATATTGATGGATTTATTAATTTTAATTTAATCAAATTTCCGATATCTGTGCGTAAACAACGTATTTGATGGTTATGGTAGGGAGATAACTAATTAATATTCAGTTAATACATACATGGGTTCTCTGAGTCTCAGTTGGTTCTTGTCCGCTAAATTTTCCAACTTGATAAATTATTCTTTGCCTATTGATTAGGGTTTCTCATTTCTTAGTAACCCTTTTATGCTGGTATAAAAGTGTTGCTCTTCCCGGGATCCCGTAAAATTCCTCGATGAACTTAATTCTATTTAAAAATGATTTTAAACTGAATTAATCAAGGTAATATTGGGTAAAAACAATTGTTTTAATAGTCTTTTAATAAGTTCTTCAATCTCCACAATGGGTGTAAAACATAAAATAACATTTCAGCAAAAAAACCGTTAAGAATAATTTTGATTTCTACAGAAATTTTTCACAAATCACAAAGATTGTTTCGTTTCATTGAGTATGTAATGAATAATCGAAAAATCGCTTTAGAATTGCTAAGAAAATGAAAATGAAAAATTACGCTCAAATGAAGAACAACAATAAATCAAAAAAAATATTACTATGAAATTAATAATTTCGTAGTATTTCTGACAACCTAAATTAAATTTAGAAAGTATTCCGGGGTTTCCCGGAAGAGAATTTCCCCGGGAAAGCAGAACGAGGTAAAATTCTACCGGGCTCCCGGGATTCCAGCTAGGATACTCTACTCTCTACTCGTTATAATAAATTCTTTCGTTTATATTTGAACAACATGTCTCTGTCTTACATTCGTTCATTTCCCTGGCATTCATTTTAATGGGATGATTTAAGCCGGAAAATTCGAAAAATTTAATATCTGCTTAACAATTTCATTGCTGTTTCCACTTAAGTTTACATTTTTGAGAGACGGCTTCGTTAATCCGAATAAAATCTTTACGTTTGATTAATTATTATCGTAAAAAATCGTAGCATCCAATGGTCGCAACGTTAAGTAACGCGCTAGCCTTTAGATAATAAGTAAATTATTTCACGGATATTGCTCGGCTAATGAATAAACCTGTTAACGAAATTTTCGGCCAACGAACACGACTTGGACTTAGAAGTATTCACGTGGTGCAAGCGCATGAACTGGTGTGCATGCACCGTAACTAATTGAATTTCCTCATTTCTGCGCACTGCTAAAACGAGTACTTACGGCAAAATTTTAGAAATGGAAGAAATAGTAATAATACCTCGTAAAGTTTACCACGCAATTCTGCTTACCAAGGTGTATCAGGATCGAATAACCTTCCTCAATCCAAGCTACACTGCAATACACTGTAATAATACTGTACCTTGGTTATTGACGGTAATCCGTTCCAAGATTTTCGTCGTTATACAAGACGCGGCTTTCCAGAACCACACTGCATGTGTAATGTGCAGATAAAACTAATTAAAAGTCATTTATATAAAGTGCATATGATTTATTCAATTATCCCTGCAACAAAAAATTATAATTGATAAAATGATTAGTCAGAAAAGAAAATTTTAACTGTCAACCTTCACCAGAAGGCGACGTAAACCAAAGCCTGCGTCGTTGACCGAGACATTTTTTTATTACAGCTATTCGTCGTTAACCAAATACGTCGTTAACTAAGGCCGTCGTTAACCAAGGTACCACTGTACTACATTTCTTGGTCTCTCACAAATGTCGATGCAACTGCAGATGCGTTAACGTTTCAAAGTTTTGTTTAAGCTGTTACCTAAAGGCGACACTCAGCAAGGTAGCGTATGACAGTTTGTCTCCGACTAGAATTTGCAGCTCTGGACGATGGAAAACAAATCGTGTAGTTTCCGAAGGCGGCGTCTGGTCTCTTTGTTTTCCCGCGGCGAGATCCGACGGTGCGGAACGGCGAGCTCGAGTTGCCTCCATAGGGTAAGAACGTTCAAGGGCTTTGCAATGCTATTGCGTCAGTCAGATGCGACAACGTGTGACGGGCGGTGCTCTTGTCATGCTCCCTGGCCGGCGAATCAGTCAGAAATAGAATAAGTATTTGATAAATACAAATAGTGCGTTTGCATCTGAATTTGATTTATTTAGCAATTCACGACTAGAACAAACGGTAGACGGGTACTCTAGCATGACGATGAAGTATTTAGAACGAGGTCATTATAATGAGGTTCTCTTTTACTTGGAGGCCGCTCTTTAATTTTCTGTACTTTTCGGTTTATTTCGGATTATTTCTAAAATGACCTCGAAGTTGTTGGAAACTTGAAAGTTAAGAAAATTCGAATTTGTTCCACACGTCGCAGAATGTTATTTTTTCAACGGCAGAATTTTTAGGAACCAATCATAGTAATTGATTTTTAGGAACTAATCATAGTAATTAACTAATAATAGTATTTTCAGACAGCTCACCATTCGGTGGGCGCATCTGAAAATATATTACCGATTAACTATTGCTTACTTACGTTAAAAAGTTAGAGAACGATGTTATTTTGCGTTGGTTAGGCCTCATCTTGAATATGCATCAAGTATATGGGATCCGGCAGACGAAACATGCATCCGTGAACTCGAGAAAGTACAACGGAAAGCGATATGTTTTGTTAAGAAGTGCTACGATAAAAAAGCAAGCGTTACCAAAATGCTGTCAGATGCAGGTTGGGA
>KZ312450.1:2005004-2020884 GCA_000376725.2 Ladona fulva | reverse complement strand
GGTGGCTATGAAAGTCAAAAATTTTAAGAATATGCATATCAAGTTTCTTTTTAATAATTTTTTCCACTTCTTATTAATCTGGAGAAATTTAAAATTCATTGAATTTTGAAAACATTACGAAAATAGATTAAAATTATTAGTTAGAATTATCTACATTCTTTATCCCGAAAAAGGATTTTTTAATAATTTTACTTTTAATAAACACCATCGCCTATCAATCGTATTTTATACATCGTTTGAATTATTACATTTCATGCTGATGACCTCTGATGAAAGCATGACCCCGCTAATACATTTATATTAGAGGGTTATATCTTAGAAATCTTAAGCAACTATTTTAAGGCATTTATTTATTTTGAAATTATGTATGTGTGACGTTATTTAGCTTGTTAACCAGGGAACATTAGATACATTTCAGTTAAAACAACCTTTTTAGTTACTTCTGGTCGTTTTCTCCGCATATCATTAGAGGAACTAACAGTTTAGGCTAGATTGAGATTTTGGTGTCAATGTACCCCATGCCCATACGCTAATGGCGGAATGCATAGTGTATACATGCGGAATGGGTAGACATGATTAGTTAAAATTCACTTTATCTACACTGATTGTGCGGAGTTGTAATTATTATTAAAGAAGTCTAGAACATTTTGTGAACGATATCGTAATATTTTCGGTCTTTTAAATTTAAGGCGTTCGTTTAAGGCAGCTTATAATTTTTCATAATGACTTTGATGTGAGTTAAAAATATAATGAATGGCGGAGCCATTTTCAGCATCGGTGGCTGATCGATTCACCCGCTTCAGTGTCTTTCTTCAGGTCAACGGCTCCAAAGTTTGTTTATCGAAAAACCCGTTACCCCAGCCATTGTTTATTTTAAGGCATAATGGATCAGTGAATTTCTTTCCTCCCCGTAAAATTCATTATCACACCATTTGATTTTGATATCCTCTATTGAGGATTCAGATTTTCTCCGATATTTATATTACGGTAATACTTTTGCTAACGAGTAATCCTGATAAAGAATTTTTCGGCTCTTGATCGTTTTCATGGATGCAAGCGCATCTAGTACGTCAAAAAAATCAAGAATGACAAAAAGGACCACCAATTCTGTAGCCTCTCATGTTCCAAAAAGGGGTTATTTTTAAATTTAATGTACTTGATACGTATTTTTTGCTCACACCATCATGATCACCTCTGAAAGCTCAGGTTGGCGTTGTCGACCCGAAAATAGTGTTAAAATAAAATTATTCGTGACCTCTGTGGTCAAGGGTATACGTGAGAAAAATGAGTCCAGCTTAACTTCTTCAGCACTTATATTTTAGACTTAGATTCTCTCAGTTATAATAGCTAATTTACCAATCTTGCAATGTTTCTGCATGGTTTTACTCTTGTTGATTGATGTTAATTAAAATATGGTAGTTTCTCTTATAAGATTAAGAAATTTTCAGCAAAGTTGGGCCTGATCATATAAAATTTATCCTGTATCCGTATTAAAATTTTCTTCTAGCAACGTATTCGGGTATATTTATCTAACAAGAATTATAATTGCGTGGATTTTAAAGTGAATTTATTACTTAATATATACGTCGTATAAGACTTACGCTTCTTATAAATAATAGGATGATATTTGTAATAAATTTGATGTTCGTTTATATGTAAGATATTAAATTATATTTTTCTGGAATTGACGCAATGCAAGTCCATCGATGTTGTTCATGGTAGAGATGCTACGAAAGGGAAAGGAACGGAGCGGCTGCGAACGACCCTTTAAAATTAAAGTCAGATGATTTTATTACGAGGATGCTTTTCCTGATGGGGTCGTCGAGATAAATTAAGTTCCTTTCAAATGAAAAAATTAAAAGGCGCGCTTTAAAAATATCCCACGTTTACAGAACCTCGGGTTACGTCTCATAGAACAGGGCCTTTCATTGTTTCTGTGAATCTCCACCGTCAGTCCCGACGTGGCCTAGGACGCCTCACGAACACCACATACGCTTATTTTCTCTTATCCTCGTGCACCTACTAGTAGGCTTCCGTGCCCTACTCCGCTTCCAAACGTCCAATTATTTTTAGTGCAGCCTCGAAATCTTTGTTTTTCTCGTGTCGCCTGTTTTAATTCCATTTCTCTATTCTTCGCAGGTGGCCGCTCATTCCACTTCCACTCTCTTGGCTCCGACGACGGCCCTCCCCCGTCTCAGGCCCCCGTCTTCTCCACTTCGGACCAGATCTTCCCCATCTACCCCCACACTCGCGACCGCTTCCACCCACCGCCCCCACTCCCCCGCCCCGTCCTCGTCCGCTCCTTCTTCCGCATCTTCCTCCCCTACCTCCGTGACCACCCCCACCCTATTTTCCATCCCCGTGCCCTCTGGGGGCAGCATCAAGAGCGGCTCCTCTTCCCACCAGCCCCCGCCCTCTCCCTCCCCCCACCAGCCCCCGGTTCGACACCTCTCTAACGGATGGGTGGAGTACTGTGATGCCTCCGGGAGGACATTCTTCTACAACGGGGATTCCGGGGAGAAGAGTTGGAAGCCGCCGAGGAGGAGGATCCGGAAGGTTGGTTTTCGCCACTGCTTTCCCTTTGTGTCCACCCGATTTTCTGGTTTTATTTGCAGGGCCCGCTTCTCTCGATGCGTACTAGGAGGTTATTAAAAGGAGGAACTTAATGACACTCTTGAATTCGGTGTTATCCATTTTTATCTAACGGAGTTCCATCATGAAGTAAACCCATCTATGAAGGATAGTTATTTATTTATTNTTGTGACTATCATAAGCTTTGCGTTCCATGGTATCAAATTATAAAGTTAAATCTGATATGCTCAAGCTCGACTTTGTGGAACGATGCCATACCCAAAAAGAAAAGAACTTTGTGATTTCCCAGAATATATTTTTCTCGGTCATCTCTTTGATGATGTCTGTAATACGAAACTAGTCGCATTCTCATTTACACGAGAAAATATATATTCTGTGGTAACGACCATGATTTCGACGTACATCAGAATTTCGTTAATGGGCTAGAACCCAAAGATGCGGACTAAACAAAATCTTGACATATTAGAGTTTTCGGAGTTTTGTAGAAAAATGCTACTGCTACAGAAATAGATTTGGCACAAATTTACAATTTGAATTGGCATACTCTTCATTAACACTGCCCACTCAATTACATCAATTCTTTTGTGTTTGAAATCCTCAGGTTTGGTATCAACTTCCAGTTGAAAGCCGAGATTTTCTTGGGTCACCCGAGGGATTACACTTCCCAACTTGCCCGATCGACCGTCGGAGTTATTCGTACCTCGAAGAAGATTTCGTTGGTCCATTAGCTAATGAAATCTGAGGAAATAGTGAAATATTACGAGTCTATTTCTTGAATTTGTCAATCATCGGTATCGATGGCATATTTAAAGATGACCTCTCCCCGAAAAGGAAATTAATGTAGTCTTTCCATCATTTTATGACAGTGAAAAATGAAAAATGGTATTTCACACGACTGACTTTGTCTTCAACGATTGCAATCAACCTTTCGATTTCTACGGAATATACAGTAAATTGCGACATTTAACTGAAATTTTTTTCGAATACTGAATGCTTTTTTTAAATATACAGCACCGTTTTGTAGCAATCGAATGATCAGAAAGCTAGATGTCTAATGAAAGTTACTTTGTCCGTAGATCTTAATTTCTTAGGTGGAAATTTATTACAATCAAGTTATAAATATTTGTCGATTGCAGCTATAGAAATGACCTCTGCTCTCTTGGTACCCCGCCAAATTAAGATTCCTTATGTCTTTTCATTTACATTCACTAGTGTGCCTACATGATAAAGTAAGTGGATGAGGTAGAAATTGGGAAGGTAAAAATTAATCGGTCTATATATAGTATCATTTTACAATCATGCACTATTAAAAATGGAAAAAATAGATGTTGAAAGAATAAGTGTATCAAAATGTTTCCGGAAAACCCACAAGATTGAGGAATGCTGCTTTGAAATGGACAGAAATGTAAAAAAATTATATAATATATAAAAAAAGAGGTAATTACGTCCACCATAAGAATTTGTGTAATTTCCACTTAACGAGGAGTTCCAGGTGTTCATTCTTTCAAAGACGAGGGACATTTTCGTGGACTCAGCCTCATTATTTGTATCTCAGCATATTCCTGCTTTTTCGAACGGTAACGCATGTATTTCAGCTGACTTCCCGATGTCCCGAAGCGTTTCTGCAAGTCCGGATCGGAAGAGCCCTACAATTACTAGTTTCAAGAAGTCATATACTATTAGAGTATTTAATCTACCATAATTATCATTAGTCAAGAAGTCTAAACTCTTCGTTTCAATATAAATTACATTCTGGCTGTCTCAATTGGTTTACGTGCTAATATTCTTAAGCTAGTTTATCTCACACAGTACGATAATTTTGGAGTACGAGTAGGGGGTTCTTTTTTCTGCATTCTGATTCCCTTCATCTCATTGTAAACGCGTCTTCATTTATAGTGAGATACATGTGAGTTCCTATTATTATCCTGTAATTCACAAATTATGCTACCGCTTTTACATAAAGAATCGTACTAGAAGTTCTAAATTACATTAATATTACGTCATATTAATCTGGAACGAAGGCTTTTGCTGAAATTATCCATGTTGACTGCTTTCGGGCACACAGCGTTGTTTGTTTCCCTTCCGACCTGAAGAAGCCAGCAGAAGCGCTGGCGAAACGTCGTCGTCCGACAAACAACGCTGTGTGCCCGAAAGCAGTCAGCATTACGTCATATTACATCAAAGTATTTCTGATACTGTTACTTAATTACAAATTAGGATAGTGCAGAACAATTAGAGAAGGACGTAAAGAATTTAGGTAAAACAGTAAACCACATATCCCTTTTCTCCCTTTGCAGCTTGAATTCGCTCTATTCCTGCAACACGTTAACACCTATATACTTATAGGTTGTAGGAGGCGAGGGGTATCTCCCGCAGACCCATGCCACGGAAGCAATTTCGTGCCCTGTACATTAGACAGAAAGCTCTGGAGTTGAATTTCCATGTTATAAAACTAATTTTGCATTAGAAATAATAACTTTAAAAAACTGTTTTCAGTGATGAAAAGAGAATATTCAAACAATAGTTTCTTTTATTTATTCGAATGAATATTCTGCTAGACTAATGAAATTTGAAGATTCAATTTTTTAAATTAAATTGTTATTTTTACAAAATGAGCAACTTTGTTAATCGTAATAAAATTCACAGTCTCAGGCGACGTCTTGTAGAACGTTTCTACGTTTCTATTTGTTAATAATGCATACAATTCCAATTCAAACATTATTTTAAAGATATTTTGTCGTGTTTATCTTGATTTCTGTAGATAAGATTCGAGCAAAATATGAGCAAAATGAGCTTGTTAAATTAGTATTTCAAACGTAAATTCTGTAGAATTTAAGTTTGGGGTTTCGGGGTAGGAATGGATCACAGAAATAAAAGCAAAGTAAATATCCGTATTCGCCCTAACTTTACATTTTAAAGAACTGTTATTTTGTCTTAAGATTTTATTTTTTGTTTGAATTGTTATACGAGTAGCTAGATGAGGGGACACATTTGAGAGAATTATTTAAGTCGGTTTTAAAAATAGGTTTTAATTAAAGAAATTCAGGAATCTATATAGTTTTTGCTTGGCGGTTTTGCGTACTTTCTAAAATACGTATCGATGGAATCGTTTCTACTTACGCTCAAGTGATGAAGCAGATTCCCGCTTCCTTTATTATCGGATCAAAAGAACCACCCGTTTACTACAAGAGAATATATACTCTTTTATTTCACACTCTTATGCAGACCCATTAAAAGATCCTTCGCTTCACGTTTCGTCATATATCGACCTCGCTATTTCTCAATTTCATTTCCCAGCGGAATAAAAAATAAGACATTTTTTCGAAGCGTTTGCCGTGCGCGCGCTTGTTTTGGTTCCGTTTCCATGGTTTCCGCAGTCCCTTAAAATGTCTGAAAGTTACTTCACCAAGATAATCTTAAGAGAGATTCTGATACAACGATATTCCAAGTCATTTCGTTGCTCGGTTTGTATGGTTGAGAAAACAGCTGGTCCAATGTTTCCTTTTAGTTTTGCTTACATTTCCAATTTACTTTTTCTGGCTTTCACGCAAGCTAGTGCTGCTACAACATGTTTGTTGCATTTCATTTAGAGGCATAAAGCTACAACTAGCGTTCATTAGTTGCGAAGCATGTTGCGTATTTGAAAACCAACACTATTCGTTTCTTTAGTGTTTATTTTGTCATTGTGACTATCATAAGCTTTGCGTTCCATGGTATCAAATTATAAAGTTAAATCTGATATGCTCAAGCTCGACTTTGTGGAACGATGCCATACCCAAAAAGAAAAGAACTTTGTGATTTCCCAGAATATATTTTTCTCGGTCATCTCTTTGATGATGTCTGTAATACGAAACTAGTCGCATTCTCATTTACACGAGAAAATATATATTCTGTGGTAATTACAATGTTCTTCTCTTTCACGGTGCAAAATAGAAATTTAGCATCCTAGATCAGTGGTGCCCCAATCATGTACTCGATATGCCAGATATCACATTTTTAGAGGTCATAGAGTCACTGTTCTGGTTTTGTGGTTCAATAACACGATGTATTCTTTCATCAAAATAACATGATATATTCTTTGTCGTGAACTATTTATTCATCCTAACATAAGCGAAGGCTAGTGAAGATACGCGGATAATAGAACAAGTTATGAGATTCCGAATCTTTTTAGTTTTGACATTTAATCTAATTATTTTTGACATTTAATACTTCAGTACATAGATCCGTTCTGCGATCAGTATTTTGGGTGTCTTGTGTTGCAGAACGTTAGCTTTCCTATCGGAATTTAAGGATATTCATATACATCACGTATTTACGTGATCATATTACAAAAAAATCAATAATTTCTTTAAGAGTAGTGAAGCCGTTAATTTTGTTATTGAAGATCATCCTCCAAATTTCATTTTTTCAGTTTTTTGTTTTAACCACATTTATTTATTTTTTTGTATGCGTACAGAAAGTTTTTTTATCTGTAATATAAAATTATTTAAAAAATTTCTCCAGCATCGTGTTAAAAAATATTGTATTATTTTAAATAAGGTTTCATTGACGTTCCTATGTGCCAGAAGCCTATTCGCCAAAAGAAATTTATTTTACAAGCTGCTCATGACTAAAGACTAAGAATCAGCTGTGTTAAATTCAACGTTATATTAATCATACTACATATTAGATAAGTTCTGCATTTAAAATCACAAAAGTATTCTCGCTCTTTTGTTGGTGAGAACCTTCAAATTAAATTCAGGAAGTTAGTCAAGATAGCGAAATCTAATTTTACCCTTTGCGAAAAAAACTGACAACCTGTGATAAAAATGGGCGAGGAACCGTCTGGGAAAAAGAAAGAGGAAATATCCCTGGAAAAGATAAAGAATGTTGTCGCTGAGACTGAAATAAAGCAATCTCGAAATAAAATACGGTAGAAACTATATGATGATACGGTTTCTTTCTGAAGCAGACTTGGGTGAAATGGACACTTTTGTTAAGAAGTCGATCTGCTTGGTCAATTTTGAAAAGTGATGGTAATACTTCTGGAAAGTTTTAATTTATCATCTCAGGGCACATTTGTCTAATATGAGAAATGTGTTTTAACTAATTAATGTGGTCTTTATAAAGTGGGGAGATACATCGAAAACTAATTTGTTCCTAATATTTAGTTTAGTACTTACTTTTCACATTGGAAGCGGTGTTCTGAGTGCCGGTATCAGTAGCTCTAATGTAAATATAATTGAACCCTACATTACTCTGCCAATATCTGAATGGAAGGATTTTTTTGTTTAAATACAATAATGAAAAATTCTTGTAATCCTTAGCTTTGGCAAAGTTTTGAAAATGGTAAGTATATGACGGCTACAGTAATATTGCTGTGCATATATTAATGGTCGACCAGGAACCAAAATAATGTGCCTCTAGGCTATTGCCCAGGTTTGCTTTATAGAACCATTGGCCTTGGGTATAATTTATTTGGTCCTGATACCATCAATGAATGAAATATTTATCATATGTCCTTTGGTTGGGGTTGAGAAAAGTGTATTATTTTATTAACTTTTGTGCCAGTTTTTTTCATGGCTGTGATGATATGAAAGCTACTGAAGTATGAGTTATGTGGAATAATGGCAATAATTAAGGTTTTTCCTTATGCAGTGTTACGAAAATGTTACTCGTAGTCATTGTGCGTCAATACGTAGGATTGGTCTGCTTATAGCTTTCTGGCTCAGTGAGGAAAGCAAGGGCAAACAACCTCACTCCTCATCTTGCCTAGTAAGCCTCATTTCCTTCCTCTAGCTCTTCGTAGCTGATGGTAGGGGGGATGAGGTCCCAACCGGCAATCTGGTTGAATACATTACAGTCATAGATTACTTGTAAATTACTAATTTCTTAGTAATACTCATATATAGTTTAAGTTTAATTTAAACACGTATAAAATATTTGCTACACTCAGGCAATAATCTCGAACGCTCTTATTCTATAAATTTCCCAAAGACATAAATTTCAATTTATTTAATTAAAGCATCCAACATATTCCATATGTGTCTAAATGATAAATCAAATTTTCGCCTTACAGTTTACTTCCAGAAATAGTAGAGAGGAGTATTGCATCATGGAGTCATTAATCACCTACATCAACGAAATTCTGCCTGGAAAAAATAGGGAAATATCAAGTTAGTATTCAATGATGATTACTTTTAAACCGACAAAATGTATCCAAGTATGTTATTTACTTGGAACCTTTGTGAGGAATTCAACGAAAGAAAGAGCATTTCATAGGAGACCCTAGGAATTGTGTATAGATGTAGTATTATCGATTACGAATGCAAAATACAGGGAAATCCCGAATTAATGTTGGACCATATAAAACTTCCTTTAGATGCGTGGATTTTGATGTGATGGAATGCAAATTTCTGTATTCTCACACATGGTTCCACAAAATTTTAATTTGCGGTCAAGGCGAACGTCGGCGATAAAAATTCTTGAGCCACGGTTCACAGTATCTGTCGTAGAGCAGAACGGTTTGAAATTTGCGCGCCAAATATTTAATTCCGGCGATGTCGTTTGTGCTCGCAGGAAGATCCGGGCGATGGAAGCAGATCTTGCAGCTCGAGTCCCCTCGCGGACGGTGAGGATACTACGAGCAGGGCGATACAGATTCCCTCCGGATGGCGGGAGTCGTTCGATTCATCTGCGGAACAGACGTGCTTCGTCAACGTCGTGACGGGAGCTAAGGTAAGGGACTGCTACTTTTCATTGATTTCTTCTTTATTTACTTAGGAACTTGGAAGGCTGCATGCCTTTCAAATCGTAAGTATTACAAGGTAACGTAATTTCGTAATCGTAAGTAATAAATGGTTATTTTCAATTTCGAATAACTTGGGATGTGTGAATTCCGTTTTGAGATGGAATACAACTAATATAATACTCCAATTTACGATCTAAGGCGATCCAAACAACAGTTCATTATGCGAAGCATAATTTTACGCATATGTCTGCATCTGTTTAAAACATCTGCACCTTGTGAAGTTGTGTTTCAAAATAAAATTTTCTCTCTATACGGTTCACCCTAGGTGAACCTTCCGTATTTTTTAATTCGTTCAATCAGTTCGGTCAACGTGTTCTTGAGAGTAAAGGTACCCTGCCACCTGTGGTGACCAGGTATTTATGCTAAGAGAATATAGTTAGTAGTGTTACTGGTGAGAATCGAATTTGAATGTTTACCTTGATTGACCAACTTACACTTTTCCATTGTACCTCGATATTTTAATATCCATTATTGGACGTTGCGCATAAAACGTGGACAAAGTTTGATTATAAAAATACTTAGATATTTTAAAGATGGATTCATTTCTCTGAAGTTTCTTGAAGCTTTAAAGAAGTAGGTTTACTTGTTTGCATACGGCAAAATATTGAATTTGTTCTGTTGTCTAGTAACAATATCTTGTTCCCGAATCCAGATTGTCAGTATAGGTACCCTATTCTACAATTTCTCTTTAAATCATCGCATTTTTTGTCGAAGAATCATCATACCGTGGATTTGGATCGTTTGTGCAATATGTATGAGCGTAGGTTTACACGTAAGATTCGAATTTACTTCGCTTAAGTATATTTATGAAATGCGCCAGTTTCGAAGTAGTTGCGGCTCTCACCGCTTCGAGTAGTGTTTTCTCAATTCGATAAGAGCTGTCGCCACCGTGTTGTGTGGAGGCTACAGCTGTTTCGCGTATAGAGTAAGGATATGATATTTATCCCTATTGTTGTTTATTTATCTTTATGATTTCGCGGGGAACGAATTTGTTAATAATTTGCAGTGTAAGTATTACGAAAGTATGAATGAATTAGGATTTTTTCAGTAGTAATGTATTTAAAATTATTCTTTATTAGATAATGTAAAAGATGATTAATGACTTATAAATATCGCAAGGTTAGCATTTAATAACCTTTTCGTTGTTTCCTGTACTACCAGAGACCAACTACTTCCTAATAATAGCATTGAATTTCCATGGTAAGCGTAATGAAATAAATGTTGTTAAGTATACTGTTTGAGATTACCCGTAAAATATTTTAATGTAGAGCTGTATAAACATAAGTATTTTTAAATTTTTTCTTACTTCGAATGATATGGACAAATTTTGAAAGTTATTGGCACGAGAATGTTACACACTTCCAGCTGACGCTAGGTTTATGCTCTCAAAAATTCCCGACTTAACGTCCTTTTCATTACCTATTGATAAGTATCCCTCCCTTGTTTTACATTACAATTTATCTCTTTATGTCTTCCTTTTTAGAGTCCGCGCTTTAGACCTAAAAAATATAATACCCCAGACTAATAATAAAATAAATTATTTTTCTGTTATATTTTCAAAGACCCTTCGACATCAGTTCCCTTTGCTCCACGAATATTTCCTTCTCTACTTCCTATCTCCTAATCCCATTCGTGCACTTTATATTCACGGAAAGTATTTTGTCTACACTTTTAAGAAAATTGTTCTAAATATTCTTGTTTTTCTCCATCTTTCGTGTTTGTTAACTAGGATCTCCTTCTCTCAGTGGGTCTCATTTATTCTGTGGGATTCTAACGCAATTTAATGCGTGCATTATAAAAAATCTTCACGTTGATTATTCTTAGTTTTTAAAAGAGAGCATCTGAAACTTAAGAATGGGAAATCCTAAAACTCAGCCTATTCTCGGGAGAAATATTTATGGAAATTGCGCGACTTCCTCATATGAATCTCGTTACGTATCTTGGATTGCGTCACATCCTCTGAAGGTTGAATTAGCCATTGTTGTTCACGTTTAAGTGCGAGGATGATGACGAAATTCTTCGAAACTGTAACGTTTTTTCATTAAACTTCCTCCATATTTTTCTATTAACGCAGCGAACTTTTTTTCTTCGAGAGCATGACTATTCATTTTGCCGTAATCATATAGGAAAAAGGAACTCACTTAGAAAATAGAGATAAAGAGCGATATGAAATTCGTAGAATTCGAATCACATGCCGAAAATTTGCTCAAGTTTCTTATTTGGACATTCCATTTTAACGTTCTACTCATTTAGGTTTAGTTTTGGTAGTTTTATTGGTGTAAATCAGGAGATCTTAACCTTATTGTTCCAGTGGGCTGTATTTGCATTTGGGAAGATTAAAGAGTCACACCCAGAATATTGCAGTTTATTCAAACAAATTATACAGTGGTATTTTTTCGTTCGCTTATTCCATAATCGATCTATCTCCTATTCTTCTGGCTTATGTTCCATTATTCGCTTTTTCAAGGATATCATATATAATTTTCCGTGCAGAATTACGCTTTTTTGCGGGTGTAATAATAATATGCTCTCTCCGAATTCCAGTTGCAAACAAAAATGGAAAATATATATGAAATGCAACGAAAAGATATGATTTCTACCTGTGTCGCCCAGAATTGATTAAAGAGCCGCGTTTGGTCGCGGATTGCGGGCCTCTTAATTTACACATTTATTTTTCCATTTTTTATTCTCATTCTTGCGAGATATGAAATGAAGATACCCTAATAGGAATTATTCTACGCATCTCGCTACCGGTTTACCATAAAAGCTGCTATTGAAAACACACTTTCTCTGAAATCATTTCACCGGAAAGCACCAACCGCGAAGTGTCCTTGAGTACATTCGGGCTACCGACCTCAGTGTTGATTGGCATGCATTCCGCTCCCTCTGTTAGATGTGTGACAATTTTATCCATGCAGATCGTCTGCAAGTGCGTTTTAGTTGCATCAGTATGCATTCGATGGCGAATTACTCACCAATTATTCTCGTAGTGAAATTGTCATTTGGTGAGGTTTAGCGTGGACATTTTTCGCTTAGGATCGATCAAGGTTTAATTTCCAATTATTCATCTCATGCGGTAATTATCTCTGCAAAGAAAAATCTTGATTCGAATTTACGATAAATAGGAAGTGTTCGTATTAATTACTTACTAGTGATCATATAACCTTTGTTTTTAGGAACTGTCCTTTTAATCTCTATTATTTCTATACAGTCAGTCTTTTTAATCTCTATAATTTTTGGAGTATGATTTAAAATTCGATTTAAAATTTACTCTAGATACCTGTAATCAAATTTTATCACTATAAGAACTGTCAAGAGTGCAGAGGAATAGTGAAAACCTCGAAACAAGAAATGTAACAATTGCCGTACATTAATTAACTGTAAACTATTCTCAACTTTAGGTTATTTGGCTAAATTTTTTATAGGAACCAATTTTAGGTCTTCTTACTTCTTTAGGTTCTTTACTGACCTTGATTTTTGTGAACTCCTTTCGTAGTTGTCTTATTTACGCCAAGGAAATATGGATGCCGTGTGTATGCAGTATGTTGGTGTGTATTCTTCGTTCCAAAGGGATTCATTCGAATAAATTACGTGCATCGTTTGCGTTCCTGAATGACGCGAGCTATGAGAAAGGGAGAAGATGGGAAGGTGAGTTTATAATTAGGTTGGCGGGTGAAAACGTGGGATGTAAGGAATGGGGAAATAGAAGTGTGTATGAGAAGGGAAAATAAATATGGAACGATTAAGACTTCTCTTCTCTCCGTTTGGTTGCTGGGTAAACTTCTCGTCCCCCCTGAGTGCTAAAAGCGAACTCTCTTGAAGGCGGAGAAAATCAAAATGCCTAAGTTCTTATTTATGCGATTACTTAAACGATTAAGAATATATATTGGGAGCTGAAAAAAAGAACCGTCTATTTGAAAGAGCAAAGGAGTAGCCGAAGCTCATCAACGAAGAATGCCGTGTGAGAATATTCAATGGTGATGAACTAAAGACACAATGTCGTTCCCAGATGTTTCATCTTTCGGGGAAGATAAAAAAATGTAAGCAATCGTTATCGCATTATTAAACAGAGTGCTCGCCTTGAATGCCCTTGCTTACGCTAATTAGCAAAGTATGCAAACCGTAAATCTAAAGTAGCAGTTTGAGCTAACCAAACTGCATATATTCAGGATTGCTTTTCCTAATATATCTTAATTTCTTAAGCAGTCATTTCTTCCCTTCAAATTAAGCAATCCTTTGCTTGGATTGCTTAATTTGAAGGGAATTTTTTTTTTCTCTCGCGGAAACGAAATCTTTGATTTTCTCGATGGGGGAATGCAATGTAATCAACTCCATTTCATGAAATTCCTGTTACTAAATTAGCAATTATCGAAATAGTTATATGAAGTTCTCTAATAATTTTCACTTTCGTAAACTCATAATAAATCGCGATTATATTCCGTTTGTCTCATCAAGCTTTAATTCTACAGTAGAATTTCACTTTCATAAAATAGAGAATAGAGAAGTCATTTCAACCGATTTTTCTGCAAAGAAGTTTGTTTCGAACATCTCAGTCAAAAATTAAAATGGAAATCATAAGAATGCACAAACGAATTTTACATCTTAAATTAGCGACTGAGTAAATTGAAGACCTCCAGATTTATTTTTTCGTCTCGTTTTCTCTCCTTCCCCTAAAAAATGTTCTGCTCACGACCTACTGAAGTCTTACTAGGTCCGACACTTGCGACTTTTTAAAATTTGAAACGTTTCCTAAAAGTGATGCAGCAAATGAATCTTCTTGTTTCGCGAAGTTTCTCTGCTCAAAGTTGAAATTTCATTATTAAATCATTTTATATCACGGTTCTAAGATAGAATTTTCTATACAATCAATGTCAAGCACGTTGTTCACTTCATTGAGGATTGCAAATAATGCTTTGCCATTTTCACCATTAGTTAATCTTCTAACGTGATTCTAGTAAGTATCATCTGAATTACTGTAGCTTTGAATGGGTAAAAAAGTTTTTCCTTAAATTTGTCTTATATTTTCTCCTAAGTTTTTTATGTTAATTTGTCGATAGCTATAGATAATTCCTCACATCCGTAATATATGTGGTCGAGCGCTTAAAAACTTGGATTCGTGAAGAGAATTGTCGGGAGGAGCGAAGAAAAAGTCTGTGAGCGATGTTACGTTGCGTTGGTCAGGCCTCACCTGGAATATTCGTGTTGTGTATGGGACCCTGCAGAAAAATGTTGTATTCGGAAATTAGAAAAAGTACAGCGAAAGGCGATACGTTTTATAAAGAATTGTTACAACAAGTCAGTAAGTGTTACGCAAATGCTTCAGGACGCGGGATGGGAATCTATAGAAGATAGAAGGTTTAAACAAAGGATAAATTTACTAAATAAGTTCAGAGAACGTACGTTCACAGATGACGTATATGACATAATACGTCCCCCATGTTATATAGGCCGTTCTGATAATGTGAAAAAAATCCGAGAAATAGATGCTAGAACAAGTCGTTTCAAAAATTCATTTTCTCCGCGAACGATACGCGAAAGCAATCGATTAGCGAAGTAGAGTCATGGCCCTTGCACCCCCTGCCACACGCCGAAAGGCGGCTTGCAGGGTACTTATGTAGGTACTTATGTACTTAGTAAAATTGCGATCCGGTACAATTTGTCACTCTATATTTTGCAGTCATTATAGATAATTTATTTATTTCTCAAGATCCACGAATGTTATCTTCTAAGGTTTTAATAGAAAATGTTGGGAAACGAATGTCGTATTCCACTAAGATATTCATTTAATGTTATCCCTTATGATAATATTACTTCGGGCACATCGAACTCTGATTAGAAAGGAACTCCAAAACTTCCTACGCTGAAGAGCCAACAGATGGCATTTACATTTCATAAGTATGGTCGTAAATATTTGAAAGCATAATTTTACTGTTAACTTTTTTCAGGAGTTCGTAGCAATCAGCAGGAAGTCTTAAATTTACATTGCTCATGCACAATGCTCATTAAGTTAACCAAGATAAATATTGCTTGTAGAGGGAGTATTTCTACTGTCCCACGGAACATCTTTTTTCAGTTATGACGTATTTTCGACAGCGTGGGAGCAGCCTTTTCAAACATCCTTGAAAGAGTAACGTAATCTAATATATGTAGGTTGCATTTCGCATTAGGGTGACCTAGCTCAGGTGGGTCAACCTGGCGATGCACGTGTGCTTTGCGGGCGGAACATTTTCAAGGGGCTATTGTCTCCGGCCAAGGTTAAAGGGACCAGATAGGCAAGGATGCAGAAAGCTTAACGAGACTACGTAAAACTCTAATTTATTTATATATCTAAGTATTTATATAATTTAAAACTCTTCCCTTGGTCCTTTTAATTGATAAGTAGAACATTTAATTAAAGAGTCTTTATGGAATCATTAAAAATGGAAAATTATTTAACGGAAGCAAATATATTTCAAACGAAAAACAATTTTTCCGAAGGTACGAAATTATATATATATA
>KZ312450.1:1974990-2004968 GCA_000376725.2 Ladona fulva | reverse complement strand
TATATATACATCATAATTAGTCGGTTAATATCTTTTCTTGCAAATTTCGTCGTATATGGTCAATTTTTCTGCTGAATTCCAAAAGGTTTCTTCCAGAACGCAGGAAAATAAATACACTCGCATTGAATGAGAATATTTTCTCCTTAAACGGCAAAAAGGAGAAATTAGAATCAGAGAACCATACTATTGGACGCCAGAAACTAAGTTACGAGTACAAGTTTTTGACGATTTTAATCAATTAATTTCAAGTATTGAGAGAAGTGGAAATAATCGATTCCTTTAATTTGTAGACGTAACTCATACTCTCCCTCTGATAGTGCGAAATCATCCTGCTTTAAGAGACTGCTAAAGAGACAATGAATACTTTGTATTCATAATCCCCATTGATATATGCGTCCATTTTATCAAAAAGAAATACTTTTGAGACATTCTCGTTGCGCGAGAAGGAATTTCCCTTTCTCTTTATCAAAGAAATTGAATTCCTTTACGCTCATAAATCTGGTTGGAGAGGAAAAGGGGATTAACCAACCATTAACTCATAAAAATCCCATCACACTTAATTTATTTGTATAATTTCAACTTAAAGCTTCTTCATTTCACGGCATAACCTCATACCTCCAAAGCATCAAACACCTTTCTCTTTGTCATTCCACACCCCTTTTACCTCCAGGTCTGTAATTATTTGCTAGCTTCAGTAGTCTTGTTTTATCTGTCGTTTCTCTTTGTCGTGCCTATTTCGGCAAGTGCTCTTGATTCTGTTATTCATCTCTTTGACGTTTGGAAGCTTTCTAATCTCTTCATTTCTTATTTCGTATCCCAGGGAGCGTCTTAATGCTCTCCCAAGAAGATTCACCTCTGCACTTTCGTTTCAGTATTTTTTTTCATGTCTTTTTTGTCAGCCTCCATTTTTCTCTAACGTTAAACAACACTGACTGGAGCATCATACAATGGAGCTGGATTCAAGATTAAATGCTTTTGACTTCTTTATCTAATTCTTCTGCGATTAATTCATTTGGAATTTTAATCTCTAATCTGATTTTTAGTTTTATATCAATATTATTTCAGTCTGACTTTATTTTGATTAAAATGCATGTTTTGTTCAGATGGAAAAGGAATTCGATATCTCTTCATTAGAGTCTGTCAACCAATAATTTAATACAAATTTCGGCTTATTTTATGGAAGGTTTGCTTCTGTAATCATAGAATGTTTTGTGTTTCAGTGATCTTAATTTAATTAGTCCAGAAGTTAGAAAACAGTGTTGACGTATTGCAGTTAATGGAATTTTCCCCTCTCTTATTTGCGATGCCTCTAACTTTGGTATTTTCTTATCCTTTTAGAAGTTTCTGTTTGTATTTCTCTGAATATGGGACGATCAGATTCGCCTTCGAAACCCCATAAATCACTTTTTACACTTAAAGTATTTCACACTCTTAAGTCCAATCTTTCAACGGCTCGGCTTTTACAGCGTTATTCCTTCCGCTTTTTCCGACCCGTCGACACGGAAACATTTTGAGAAAAAATATCGAAAAGAGGAAATATTTCGGATGAGTAGCGATAAAAGGCACCGGTCAGCGGCATTTCATCCAACTCGATGGCCTTCTGGGTAAAATCGGTCGCCTATCCCAAGTGCAACACTCGCGCCGCGTGTGGCTGACCTTATAATACCCGTGGCGTCAGCCGAGTGGAACGCCTAGCTAGCCTTTCGATTTTTTTCCTCTCCTACATTTTTCGAGGGAGAAACAGAAGAAGAGCTAAAAAACATGTCGAGGAGGCCATTGGGTGGCTCTTGTAGAATGAGCTGTTGCCGCCACAAGTTTGGTTTATGAAGGGGTCAGCGGGTGCCTGCTCTGGAGAGAGTGTGAAAAAGAGGGAATGCTGGGGTAGGATTGCCACCTTTCTCCCTGTTCATTCCCAAACGCATCGATCTAATTTCTGGACACGGCATCACAACCATACAACCTCTTTAAACGTCCAAAATGGCTCATTCCAATGCGGATTTATCGAGAAATATTCCTGATACCCTTTTACTTGATAAATGTAATGTTTTTCATTTGTCCTTGGTACAGGGTGGAGCAAATGTATCTTTCATTTACTTTTGTCCCTTGTGATTGTATGAAAGCATAAGGAGGTATGAATGATGGTATTTATTTTTGTCACTCCATTGAGTGAGTGATATGAAAAGTGTTACTCATGAGATAATTGTACAGTACTTGCGTGGAATTTTTCCACTCGCAAATTATGGCTCAATTAGGAAAGTAGTTGGAAACTACCTCACTCCTCATCTTGCTTATTAAGCCTCAGTTTTTCTCCATAGATCATAATAATCCTCAATTATCAATCTCTCCATTGATAGGTTTTACTAGCCTAGGAAATGTCGAGGTTAAAACCAACATTCGGGCTTAACACTTAACAGACAAACGAATTTCGTTAGTCTCTTATTTAAAAAGTCATTTTAATTTAGTCACTATGATGCGAGAGGTAAAGGTTCTTCTGATACAAGATGTAGGCTGCGCAGTTGGTTTGTTGCGAGGAACTGTTTAAAAAATGTTTCGTCGTAAACCAACCTAATTATTCACAGAATAATTTATCAATCAATAAACGATTATTAATTTAAAATTTCGCATATTTAGGGCAAATAGTTCTTAATAATGACTATGAATTAATAGCATCTTTATTTTAAAAATTTGAATAAATAATTTTGAAATGTTGTCCGTAGATATGTTTTACTTGAACTACAACACCATCAGATTTCAATTTCGCGAGTTCTCGGAATTTTTTATTATCATCCATTCATTCAACACTACACTCGCTACAGAATTGTAACGTATCACGTGAAATATCACATAAGTTAGGGATTTCGGAGATCTCGCCTATCTTTCTTGAACATCCACATTAGCTTTACTCGTAACCTTCTGAGCCTAATTACCTACCACTGTAAAATATGTTTTCACATCCTTATCTATCCAACTGTTATCCAACAAACCGGCCGAGACTTAATTCAGCCAAATTCTCTCATTCCCGGAATCTGTGGTAAAAGACCGGGCGGTTGGTAATACCATGAATGGAAGAGAGGGTCAAAAAAGAGAGAGTGGACATTGAGAGAGGAGTGGGTGAGTTGAGATGCTGAGATAGGGGCGTATAACAGTCGTCTGTGCTGTTGCTTCTCGGATGGAATGGGTTATAGTGGAGGGAGGGGAAGGGGTGGGGGCGGGGAAGGGTTGGGGGGGGAGGAGAAAGGGTGTCTGAGGGCCGTGTTTACGAGGGGTTGGCACAGGGAGTCCTCTTTGTTCTTCCGTGACACGCCCTCCTCTCTGGTCCCTCTCACACCCTCCCCTCCATCCTCATAATTTCTTCCTCTCATCTTTCCGTCTCCTCGTCCATGCATTCCTTTCCATCCATTCACGCTTTGCGAAGCTCTCTTCGGTATCATCCCTGATAAAGCCGGGTCGCTAATTGTCCCCCTAAATATAAGTCGCTTAAACACGCTCAGCCATGCGTGATAATGAAGACGGTTATCGCATCAGCGTGGGCGAAATATTTAAGGCGCCTGTTTTCGACGGATGGGGTTTTTAATGGCTCTCACCGACCTTTTTGCCAAATTTGGCATCTTTTCTGGATGCGTATCTCCATCAGTGAGGGGACGATACCAAAATTTACACCGATTCCGTTTAACTCCTGGTACATACCTCTTTGAACTTCAGATTCCTATATGACTGAGGATACCAATTTCTGAACTGAACTGAATTGACTGAAGACTCCCGCAATTTCTGTAATGATAAAAATTCATTTTAGTTTGGGACTGTGAAAGAGAGAGACCCAGGAGAACAAATTTTGGGTTCATTTCAGTATTTTATGGTAAATTTTTATTTATAAAATTTAAATTAATATTTCATAATTTTAAAATGGATGAATTAACAACTTTTAAAAAGAAATCGAAAATGAAAATTTTATTTGAAGTCGAAACTAACAAGAAATAACGGACTTTATGGAAAGTTCGAGAATAGAGTGAAACACGAAGAGTTGATTTATATACAAGTATAAGTAAAAAACAATTATCATTATAACTATGTTTAGAAATTATTAATATCTTTGAATTTTAGTTTTACTGTTAGTTCAATTAACAAGTATTTATCTATTTGTCATTAGCACCGGAAATAAACGATTGAGTTAAAACAAAAATTCCAAAGAATCGTTTTTGGAATCGGATATTACGTTAAAAATTCCGATTCCGACGACGATTCCAGTACTCAAAACAGTTCCGATATTTTCGAATCCCGATTCCGATTAATCGTCCCATCACCAACCTTCATAAAGAATGATTTTCATCGGGTAGTGAATGGATTAGGTAATAATGGTGGGTGTAATGATTCAATGATTGAGAATTGTGTGGGTGGCTGTCGGATTTAATCCGTTCATACACGAGTATTAATAATGTTGACAGTGATCAAGAGCCTCTTAATCGATGTGTCACGAGTTAGCTCTTGTTTTGCCGTTTAATTTTTTATATTTTCAAGTATCGATCATTTTATTCATTCTTGTTTAAGTTCCTGAAATATTTGAATATCAGTATGGGATTCGTATAAAGAATTTAAAAAATCGCTCTGAATTCAGTTTTTTCTTCAAAATTCAATTCTGGTTACATTAGCTGAGTTATGATGTGCTGGGAAGTTTTAGGTTGCGCCTTAGGGAATTGATTAAAAAAATGGCGATCAAAGCTCACTGATGCAAGTTTTTAAGATACTCCAAATCTGCTTGCTGTGAATAATATATTATTGCGCAGTTAAAAGTGCAAGAGCTCTAGACTGATTAGATATGTATTATGGCCAGCAGTTTGTATCTTATACCATGTTTAATGTAACTCCTACTTGTGTTCATAGCTGTAACAAAAGCTGAGCGAAAAAAAATTAAATTTTAAATTATATAATAATAATGAAATATATATTATAGTTAGTAAAAGTGCATCGTAAATTCCCCAAAGAATTCGTAGGAATGTTGATAATTATGGAATTGGTATTTAAGAATAAAAATGAATTATCTCGAAAGAATCAAAGACCTCTGCGAAACTGTAACGAAGTCTTTCATAGTGGCATAACCATACGTAAGACTGAAATCACCCTTGATAAAATATTAAACAGCCTAATTAGCAATAGTTTTGACATCTGTTGCCCCTTAAGTAAAATAAATCTTTTTTCAGAATTGATCTTTTTACGAAATTGCTACACAGGATTCCTGTGTGTCCAAATACAGTTTCACATAAATTTGCGAATGATTTTCACTCATACTTACTGACAAATCTTGTAACGAGTGAAAAAAGCGCCAATTCCGTCATAGAATCTGCAAATTTGATTGTTAAATGAGGTATTTGGTTGAATTCCTATAAGTTACAATGAATATCTTACACGTAGATACAAAAAATTATCTTTGCGATAAAGGAAGAACAGAGATTCATTATCGCGACAGATACAACATATTTTTGACCGGAATTTTTGTGAGAACGTATATGCTATGTGTTTAGGAGTCTTTGGATGGTTTCCGGAAATTTCGTGCGAAATTGCTCCTTTCGCCTACGGATTACGTTTTCTTATAACTTCACAATTGACCTGGAAGAACCAATCTTTATCACCTCGATGACTAACTCCTCGAAGTCGCCGCGATTAGATACGCGGATGAAAACGCTCGATTCCGTGAGACGGAGATATTTTACTTTTATGGCCATCATGAGCAAGAAGCTCACTCCAAGAAGGAAGATCACTGTGAGTACCATTTTTAACATCACTTTCGTCATTCTTCATTCACGGCTGTTACATTAAGTTCATGCACATTTCCGTTTGAAATCCACATGGTCATTTTTTGCCAGACGATGTGTGCTCTCTGCCGTCTATAGTTAATTCGAAAAGTCGTCTTCCGGATTTGATAGAACTCGTAGTGTCTGAGAGCGTTCCGCTAGATCCATGGCGCCTGGTCTTATCAGTGGTGATATGTGTGATTCGAATGAAGGGAATGGTTTGGGTTTTCCATTTAAGGCATATTGCTGTTGAACAACCGTCCGCACCATGGCAAAAAGGGGAAAACCCGATGGTGAATCATAAGTGCGTGGAATATTTATATATCATTGGTACGTATATTGATATTTATCTTTGGTAAAGCGGTGTCGAAATAGATACGGCCATCACATTATGGGTTTCTCTTTATTTAGTTCGTTTAAAATCTTGAGATGGTTCAACGTAAAGCGGCTAGGTTTGTCAAGGGAGATTTTAGATTCGACAGTAGTGTTTCGGCTATGATAGAATTCCTCGGGTGGACTTCGCTTAGGGATAGAAGACTCGATTACCGACGCAAGCTTTCCGAAAAGTTTATCGCTACAGATCTCGTCGATGAGATAGCTGATATTGTTATTCCAGTTTGCAACGTGCGCGAGCTCCGAGAGAAAACTAAGAAGCGATTCAGGGAAGTGATTGCCAGGACGGATAGTTACTTCTGGTCGTTTTTCCAGCGTAGTATTAGAGATACTATTAGCAGTTAAAGTGTGATAGGATTATCGGTGTCGTTACACCCCCTGGCACGCGTCATAGGCGGCTTAAATTGCAGGGTTTAAATGTAAATGCTTATCTAGTTGCTTTGAAAAGTATTCTAACCGCTTGAAAGCGATTTATATTTCCGTTAAGATGTCTCCGAACAGTTTAAACTTGACGGCTTTCGATTTAGTTTTTGGTGCTGTGCATTTTTGATTTATTTTATCTCGTAACCACTGATTAGTTTATAATTCAAATATCTCGTTTCATAATGGATGACCTCAGCCTTCACTTCATGGAACCTTCTAATAAATTCTATCATTCAAAGTTCTCTTAACTATATATATATGCTGCTACCTTCCTTACCCTTTACCTGAAGATTGCCTTTGCGCCGAAACCGGTCGAAAATAAAACCAAATAGTGTGGAAGTTTACGAAGTTTTATTTTTCATAATCTTTAGAACCTTCTAATATTATTCATAGCGAAATAAAGAGAGGAACAAAATATTCCGGTTTTCACAGAACGAACGAATATCTCATTTCCTTTATTCTATTACATTTACCTCACGATAACCATTCTTCGGCATTCTCTTTTACTAGCTTCATAATAAAACATGTATTTTTACAATTGATTTGATAATTATCTAGTTCACATTCAGTTAGTTAAGGGCTATCCTTAACTGACTAATGTTTTGTCTTTTCTATAATGCCAAGAATGCTCAGAATTTCTGTTTCCGTTTACCAATGAAGTTAATGTCCTGGAAAGGGTTCCTAATACAAGGATGTTGGAAAGGAAATAACATAGCAAGATGCGACTGAATCCCAAGGATTCTTTATTACTTTACTTAAAGATATTCAAAGTATGCTTTTTTCCACGGGCAATTTTATTCCATTTTGCTACGTTTTCAGTTCTAGACAATAAATCTTAGGTCAGGTCACCGTACGTAGGCAAGAATAAAGCGACCGAATCGTCTTAAATCGTCAACGTTTCGAGGCAATTTCTTCACAAGATCGCTCACGCAATTTCAACCTCTCTCGACTCAGGTAAATTGTACCGTTTGAGATGGAATCAAAACATTAGGAATGCTTTTATCTCATCGCTGATCGTTATCGGATTGTTTTTGATTTCGAAGCGTAACTGAGAGAATCTTGTACGTTGAATGATGAAACCTGCGGTCATCGTGAACGTTCTCTGCTTCGCCACGTCACTCCGAATGATTTAAACGCCTTTCGCTTGGTTTATTATGACTTGCATCGGGATTGTTTTTGTTCTTAAGCTGCCATGCTGTCTGCTCTTAAAGCAGTCTATACCCTCCCTCTTCCTGTCTGCATTCCCTTTCTTCTATTGGAACTCGAATGACATGTTGATGACCTCTTTTCTCTCTCCCTTCCTCAGCTCATATACTTTTATTTCAGTTCCTTATGCCCTTAACGAGCCATTTTCCGTTTTTTACCACGATCTTACTCCTGTTATGGATACCAGACGCTAGTCCCAAAAGCACAGGGCCGGAAATCTTGAATGTTTCTGCATCCACATTTTAACATTTTATTTGATATTGCTTACAGTATGTGGACCATTATGTGAAAGTACATGTTTTTAATTTCGAAAATGGAGGATGTTTTTAAAGCTACTGGTATTCTTGTTTTCGTATTGAAAACTTTTGTATTGGAAAATTTGTGTCAGTACGTGTCCTTCAAAGATATAAAAGTATAAAAATTGATCTAATATTCCACAGGATATAATTGCTTGTCTGAACCTCACAGTTTTTCTTAGGAAGATGCAACGATAACGATAAATGCTAACTTTTTGATATTGCATGAGCACCATAAATTTCCTCAACAGAATTATCAGAAATGTTTTCCTAAATATTACGTAACGTGATCGAATTATATTCTGTATGAGTTAATATATACATACGCTATTAGGACAAAAGTAACGAATTTTTATTGAAGATTTGTTTTGCAGAGCAAGCGGGTTTGTCAAAATTGATAGGTTAACTTAAGTTGTTTCGTGTCTCGAGGAAAATGTCAAAACTATAATTAAACCCATTATGGCAGTTTGTTTCATCATCAAAAATTTCCTTATCTCGCGAAAACTCAATCTAATATTGACTTTATGGGTACTTGTGCAAAATTGTATCTACCTTCCGCGCAGAGGAGCAAAACATGAAAGTTTAATGAGAAAAGAAAGGAAATAGTTGCGAGGGAGTGAAATGGTCTTTTTAGGTCTAACATAAGCCTTGAGATTTGTGTCTTGAAAGGATTTCTTTCTCGTATTATAACTAATTGTATTGTAAAACAGCCATTATCTAGATCGGTATTAAGATTATAGATTTAAGAACACTCCGCAAGCCGTATGTCGGCATGTGGAACTCGAGTTTAGAAACAAACGGGAAGCTCCGGATTACCGATTTCTGGGATTCTCTCGATGCGCATTTCCGAAACAATGTCTCCATTCTCAAGGGTTCCTTTGGAAATTGGAAATTTTTTTCTTTTCTGGTATTAGCATGTTTTTCGTTCCTTTCATTTGAATGTATGTCAATAATGGAGGCAATAAAGTTAATTTCATCAGATACTCGGATTCATTTTTGAGATCAATTATATAGATGTCGATTGAATCTCGCAGCCTGTTTTCCTCACACATGAGAGAGAAACCCTGCAAATCGCTTATAATATTACCTCAGTCAATACTCGAGCTTCCTTACCTTTTATGTTTCCAAACAGCAATAGCTTATCGCCGTATGGAATCGCGGCTCTACCGTCAGCGTTCTCGCGATTCCTAAATTGGCTTACGAATCATTTACTCTGGGAAGAATTCCCATGGCTTCATCTCAATTAAGTTTTCGTTTCGACGCTTTCTTCTTATCTCATTTATTATTTACGCATCGGAATGGATAAACAAACCCTATTGTGTTTATATACAAAAGACATTTCTTATTATCTCCGAAAGAATCGTTTTTGCCCTTCTTAAGGCTTCATTCGAGGTGAAACTAATGCTCAGTCTCTTCCATTCATTATCGTGATTATCCATGACAATCTAAGGGAGAAATGTAATCAGCTCTGAAAACGCATTTAAATTTGGTTGAACGTTCATGGTGGAAACGATTCTCCTTTTGTTAAACGTATTTCAGCCTGTTTGTGAACTCTTACTTTTGACGTATTAAATGTATCAGTATTATGTTCGTTGTATTTTTGTCATTCATTTCAAGCTCTTTCTTATTAAATTAGATATTTAAAATTCTCATATTGGAACGGGAGATCATTCAAGATTCAGATAATTCATCCCAGAATAAGCTGTATAAAAATGTCTTTCACTATTACGGATTTGAGAAGATGGAATTACTTTTACAAGAGCATCCTAGTTTTTCTTTAGTATCATTCCTTTCCATTTTTTTGATAACTAGAGTTTTTGAGAAAGTTAGTGAGTTTTTTAAGAACTTTTTGTGGAGAAGAATTGAACACGCATCTAATTAATAATTGTTAAACACAAATCTTGAATTTATCTGAGTTTTGCTGCTTTTAAGAAAACAAGATTAAATTATTTTTGGAGAACCTTTAGGCATCATCGATTCATGGGATCTTATACCACTCTATGTTCATAACCGAACTCAAAGGTGTTGTATGTAATCATGCTGAATATAATACTTTAATTTTCAATTAACTTTGAATTTAACCTTTCAGTTTTACATTTCAAATACTTTCTCGGTGATTTTGAAAGACTTTACTTTTTTACAACATACCAATAATTAAGGTTAGCTCTCATTTATAAAATTCATACTAAAATTCAATAAAAAATCAGGTAGCGAGAAATTACTCGCGTGTAACCTTTATTAAAAAAAAAGTTAAACTTCAATTTATGATACGCTGTAGTTTGCTTTTATTTCGTTCGCAGATAAAGAAACATCACTTTGACGAGCACAATTATCATATCCATTAATCGCGAAAGACTAACAAGTCAAGGGAAATTCATTTTTCGCAAGGTATCTCCCTTTAAATCCAGTCATTCATCAAGATTTCGCAAGATCGTTCTTTTTTGCCATCGCAGCATCCGCACCGAAGCTCCTCCGGTAATCTCCTTTGTTAAAGCTGGATCCAAATATAAAGTCTTCGTTTGCTCGAAAACTTGATCCTCGTTTGCCGGCCTCACTTTTAGAAAGACACGTCCCTTTCTCTTTCCCACTGTTTACTGCACGCCCTTAGCCTCTTTCCCTCGCTCCCTTGCGTGCCTCCGTGGCCTCCCTCGCAAGTTCTAACCGCGGGTGAGGAATGTCCTTTTTTAAGACGGCTAAGAGTTGATCACTGTTTTTTTTTTAATTCTATCCCTTTCGTTAGTTACAAACTCTTCCGACCCCCAGTTTCATTCGGCGGCGTTGATTCTTTATTGTGATTTCCACGCAGGGGCGGATTTATAATTAGGCTTAATAGGAGAAATCTGAGGGCTTCATCCACATGAGGGCCTCAGTATGACTGTGCTAATAAATTCTCTGTAACTAATTGTT
This sequence comes from Ladona fulva, assembly GCA_000376725.2. Classification (NCBI taxonomy): domain Eukaryota; kingdom Metazoa; phylum Arthropoda; class Insecta; order Odonata; family Libellulidae; genus Ladona; species Ladona fulva. Next base: position 1,993,957 of record KZ312450.1, on the reverse strand, counting down.
CTTGTTTTTCATCTCAAGGAAGAACGTTATAGTTGTTAAGTCCACATACTATGTTTATAGAATATATTACATTACTTAGCTCACTATATAATGTAGAAAAGTTGTTTGTTTACTCTTAGCGTAGAGAAGCGACTGAGATTTCTATGGGATGCGTATTAGTGTATTTAATGGAAAAATTAGAATTTTATTCTCATAACTCCAATATGAGCCTTTAAGCCTCTAAGGCCTTTTATAGCTTAAATTGGCCCCTGTTTCCATGCCCTTCTTCCTTCCAATTATTAGCTTTTCCTGATTGTCATCCACTTCTCTTATATCGTTAAAATATATTCCTCTCCTCTTTAATTTACTTTCTTTCGCCTTAAGAATTCCTCTAATTCCGCAATGAGTTAGACTAAATAACGCATAAGCCCGTTTCATTTATTGATATTCTTAATTTATCTCCTCGAGGTCCTCTTCGTTCTTCCCTTTTAACTTTATTATTGTTATTTTCGTTTCGTCATTTATTTAGCTAGGTTTTAGATTTCCCCAGTACATTATTTCAAACAAAGTTCTATGCACTGTATCCAGATATGACTGAATACTGGTATACGGAACCTTTAGTATGATCCTACATTAATTTATACAGAAAAATGTTATCTGATTAACTTTTCGTGCACATTTATATTTTATTATTGTTATTTACCATTTTTGATGTTTCTATTATTCGTTTATGTTACATGTGGCATCTTTATGTTTTCTTGTATCACGTGATAATCATACCATTCCTTTCTCTATTCTATTCTCCACTTTCATCGTCATTTGAAATGTCAGGAATATCATTTCGTACTATTTTTGTTATATTTCCTTGTAGTCAAACTGAAATCGATCCCTCTTTAAGAAATTCATTAGATTACTTGTTTTCGCGTAGTCGATTTTTTCTTTTCAAATAAGTAGGCGTTGAGGAGATAAGAGAAGAGCGATGTGGCGGGAAAATGGGCCCACGTACATACGAAGTTTAAGTTATTTACAACCTTGAATTCGATCACTGGCGCACGATCTATTTTCATTGCGTGTATATCGGGACTTGAAATCGAACGGCTCGAAAATCGATCGGTGACATAGATAATGAAAATACTCTTGTTATTTCAGCGTCGGAAGCGATTTATCGAATAAAACTCGTAACACATTATGAATATTAAAACAATTTACTCCCTACATCAAGGTATAGAGAATTGGTTAATAAAAAGAAAATAAGGTTGTACTAGATTTAATTTATATTCAAGATAAAGTGAGAGCTCCAAATGAAGAAATTGATCGACAATTAAATTGTACTGATTGATCTAATAACTGGCATTAAAAGAAACATTTCATAAAATTAATAATTTTAAATTAACGATTTAATGTTAAATTGTCATCTAAAATTATATATAATATTATTTATGATAGCATAATATATTGTTATCACTCAAAATAATAACCGATTTGTCAAATAATCTAAAAAATAATTTTAATAAATTAGACTGTACAGTGGTACCTTGGTTAACCATGGTAATCCGATCCAAGATTGTCGTCGTTAGCGAAAACCGTCGTTATCCAAGGCACGATTTTCCACAACCATACTTCATGTCAGATATGCAGATAAAACTGATTTAGATGCCATTAAAAAATAGTGCATATGATTTGTTCAATTATATTTTCGACAAAAAATATCACTAATAACATGAATAGCCTTAAAAGAAGTTTTTTATTGACACTCTTCACCAGAAGGCCTCGTAAATCAAAGACCGGTGTTACCCGAGACATATTTTGATCGCCACCATACGTCGTTAAACAAATACGTAGTTAATTAAGGCCGTCGTTAACCAAGGTGCTACTGTACTTTTATTAATTGCATTTATTTAAGTAAAAGCATTAAATAATCAATTGAATTTATTATTGTAAATGCATTAAATTTCTTATGACAGTTTCATTTCTTCAAAATTTTACCATTTTGTTAATTTTTATCACATTAATTATTACTTCGGCCAAATTATATACTCTTGTTTACAATTATTACATTGTCGCCGTACATGGCACAGAAATGTGTTTGGTCCGTTGCATTTACTTTTCCCGATGTTGCTGTGTGTTTTTCTTCAAGTAGTTATAGAGGCTTGATGGTTTTTAAGCGTTAGTTTCAATGAACTTGTATGAAAGGCCCTCTTTGTCCTTTGATATGAAGATCGAGAATGATGCCTCGTCGCGATTACTCGTTACGTCGCTTAAGCATTACACGCCGATCGAATCGAACCACCGCCATGTGATTCCATCTCATCCGTGTCTTGGGTCGTTTATTTTTACCCTGAGATGTCCCTCACTCGGGTTAATCCTTCCTCTCCTTAAGCCCCCTTTGATTTTAGGCCAACAGTTAGCGAACTGGGGTTTTCTTCTCACTGGATGCACTGTTCTTTAGTTCTATTCCCGCTTGAACAGGAATGTGCCAAAAGATGCCGACGTCGATTGAGGGACGGACGGAGTTTACTGGGGAAGAATGTGTGCTAGCTAGCTTGGCCCTCAATTTGCCTCTGTTATGAGACTTTTAGCTTTAGAATTCTGTGGTGTCGTAAGGAAATTTCGATGTCAGGTTTTGAATTTCTGCACCCGATCTTCTTTAGAACTCATTGAGATACATCATGAAGAAAACTATTTCAGGTATTATTCTATTTCAAAATATTTCAGGTGTTATTCTATTCTGAAGAAAAATATTTCAGGGTTTTTATCCTATTTCCTTGCCCTGTTTATAATTGGACCAAATATATATTATTATTTCATACATGCTGTATCTTTCGTAAGAAATACAAAGATTAGCCTATATAAGGGTTAGCCAGTCACGCATGAAAGGGCATGAACGAGCAGGTACATTATCCAAAAATTCAAGGGAAGTAAGTTTCCATCGCAGGTCAAAGCGAAGGAATATTGAAAATAAGACATTAATATCGCTATGGAACTAATATCTTGCACCATAAATAATGCATTTTTTCGGAATGAATTACGTTAACTTGTTTCTGAAACTCATTTTTGGTCAAACATTGCCGTTTTCAGTGATTTGTGGCTGTAAACAAAATGGTAAGTATTCTTATCGTGTTAGTTTCTCATGGTGCGTTATAATCGCACCATTGAGTTTCATTGCCATAACCAATCCAAGCTTATCGATAAATCCCCTCAGAACTCTGTAAATAGTTTTATCTTTTTTTATACGAGAGATCGAAAGTTTTAATGCCACGTAAGTGCCCCGTTAAATCTGAGAGAAGCTTGAGGTAATCGAGGAAACGAGATGAGGTTCACGACCTTGTATCTGAGCTACTTTATTTTTTGAATTAAAATTGCCGTTTAGCGTACAATTTCATTTATGCGGAACACAGTTCAGCTTCCCTAACAATTTCCCTCTTTGTAACTCCATCTTTCTTGGTCAAACATTCTATCCCTACCTTCAGCGTAAAATTGCCCAATAAGTACGTTCTTCGCCACGTTTGATGTTTGTGTTTACCTTGCAGTCGCTCCTTGTCTACTTATGCGTAGACTCGCATTTTTCTTGTCCTCTGATCCGAATCTGGTAAAAGTTTCGATCCAGTGTTTTGGTGTTTTAAGTTTTCTTTCATCTATCAGCAGTTTCGAATTCAAAACTTGGGTTCGGAATTGTTATCCGAAATTCTACCTACCTACGGTTCGTCCGTACTGATTGTTACCTAAGTGTGTTTCTGTATTAGTGAGTTTATTATTCTACTCTATGGGCTTACTTTTCTGGTTTACTTTAATACAATACTTAACTACTGTATGAAATTTAACAAAATTACGTCGTCCCGTTCAATTTTCTATGCAACTGCAATGAAGAACAGCTGTTATGTGTTCAGAAGAACTACTCATGTACAAGATGGCTGTTTTTGAGAGAAATAAACTATGAATATACATAACGTAACTCTCAGGCGCCTCAATTCGTTGTTTGGTGAAGTAAGGACGAGAGAGAAATTGCTTGCATTTCTAGGTGAAGGGTGGCTCCATCTAAGATGGCACCCTTTCCTTAAAAGTAATCACAAGGTTTCACTTCTCTTTTGGCGTTGCCATGGTCATCTGATTACGTTCATCATAATTAGTTCCTGTCTCTCGACAGGTTCTCGACAGTATTTCCGTTTGTATTACCGACTGGCCCTTTGACTTTTTCCTCTCTCACATTTATCCTGTCGCTCTTAAACCCTTAAGTTTTTATGGTTCCTTACAAATACCTCTCACTGAAATATCAATCTACCAATTGCTATATCAAATCTATCTAATTCTTCCGACACCTTGTTCCCCCTATCATTAAATCGCACTATTCAAAGAATTTAAAATTTGTAACTTGTTAATGTTTTTTCGTTTCATATTTCAATCTTTGCAGTTTCATTGATTGCTTTTTAATTAGCCATGGTAACTTTTTCAGTATATTCTACGTAGAAATCGAATTCTTAACCAATGCGTCGTAAATATCTAAAGAAAGTAAAAGAATTGTAATTTCTGCAATGTTTTAATCCTCTTGTCATTGTAATTTGCCAATGGATTTATTATTTGCTTTTACTCAGGATACGGGAAATGCAGTTTTCATTCACTATTTTCTCAACCTCGATCGTGGCTGTGATAAAATGAGAAAAACTGATGTATAATTAATGCAGAATAATGACATTCAGATAGGTCTCACCTTAAGAGTGTTATTCACAGGTTTATTGTAGTACACTTACCTGGTCTTTTCCCACTTAACATTCTGGCCTAGCGAGAATAAACTACCTCATTCCTCATCCAACCTAGTATACATAATTTCCTCTCCAAGGGTCAAGGCCAAGGCTTTTAAGGTCTTTATTAAGGCAAGATTGGGACTAAAATGTCTCTTCTTCCATCTAACCTGTCGTCAATGTTATTATTAAAACACGAATAAATTTGTAAATAGAAACAGAGAGGAAAACTTAAGAAGAATTTTTGGATGTAAAAAAACCTAAGCAGTAACTTAGGAAAACAATCTCCACAGCAGGAAAACACCCACAGAGAAGGGGGGTGTGAAAAATGAGCGCAAACCTACTGATAGTACAAGCTAAAAGATGTGTAGGAAACTGTGTGTACAAAAATCACTTGTGCAGTACTGTAACAATAATTCACTATAACTAATTCACTAAAGCAATAAAAAATTATAAACATATCTTAGCATTTCAAACAAAAACATCCTAAAATTAAATTCTTTAAAAAATTTAAGTAATAATGTTCTAGCTTTTAGTAGCTAACGGTGATGTAAAAGTCCGAGCAGGCCTTCGGGCTGAAAACTTAATACACACCCTGTGATGAAACACATTACTAGATTCTCTATGCAATAATGGTTATAATTATTAATTTTTTCGGAAATATTGAACGAAGGAGTCATTAACTCGTCTTAAGTGAAAACTACATCTTGGCGAATATGAATATGTGACGGAAGTCCTATAGATTCGCGCAGACCTTCGTTTGATTTTTTCGCATGCATTTGGCGCGTCACCGCTCCGATGTAAACAAAGGGATCCGCTGTTATCGTGAGGGTTGATATCCTGTCGCTGAGGATTTCGCCGCTGCAAAGCAATCCCTTGATCTCCGTGACACACTCCCACTTTTCCTTCCCTTTGTAACCCTATTTTGACACCCGATATCCAAGGTTCATTTCACAGCGCCTTTCTGTCTGTCCCCAAGTCGGTAAAAACAGCCAACTCAAACACGAGGAATTTGATGGAAATCAGGATTGCCTTGAGTTGGGACGCGATTGAAGATTTTCCGCCCCACTGGAAACTTTTAGGAAGTTTGGATGAAAAGTGGCTTCCTTTTTGGTCGATGATAGAAGGGTGATGTTTTTGTGAAAGACAATGAGTCAGAAAACTTTTGCTTTCTGTTCCATGAAAAGGATATCTTGTTCAGTAAGTTACGCTTGCTGAATACCAGTGGGTAGCCTTTTTTTCTTTAAGAGAGCAACTTTTGAAATCTCGAGGAAGGTGATCTGCTCTTGAACGAACTCTTTTTTTCTCTTTTGGATGTTTTCCGTACTTAATGTTTTCTTCTTCTTTCGTTGTATTAAGCTTTTCATCGGTTGTATGTGAGTTGTATCTGATCCGCATTTTTATTGGAAATATCTGAAGTGTGCTAGGGATGAGAATGATATAATTAGAACTGATTGATTAGACGTTGAAAAATAATGCCTAATTGTAAGAGAATTTCCCTTGTTAATCTGATTTTATAAGAGCTAGTGAAGTTCAATGAATTGAATATTTTTACACCGTTGTAGTTCCTAAATTAAATTTTAATTGGTGAAGTTCTCATCACACAGTATATTTTTAAGATTACCTTTATTTTCCGCGGAAGGTTAATGACGCTCCATTGAGCAGTAAGGAGAGAAAACAATTACGAAAAGCATACGGGGACTTTGATAATAGGACATAAGAGTGGAAGGCCATTTAATAGCATTCCCCGTCTGGTACCATCCTCAGAAAGTGGATGAAATAAGATTTCGTCTTTTTTTCGAGTGAAATTCGTTTTCGCGGTAACTATGTTTCTTCTCTTATAGGTTAAGAAATCGCTTCATTTTATGAATATTTAATGGTTAATTTATGTTTACGCAGGTAAACATATAGTGCCTTTCAACCTGGGGCGGATTTGTAATTAGGTGCAAGCTAAAGGGCCCTAATGAGACTGCTTATGAACTCTCAGTAATATAGTACAAATTGCTTTAAGAAAGAATTTTACATTTTTTTGAGTAAGTCTACGTTATATGTTTATGGAAGTATCACATTTTTTATTTCGCTGTATAGTGTAAAGTCTATCCATCATTCTTTGAAATTTATAAAAACGCTTTTCATTGTAATTCAAAACTTTATTTATTCTTGTCGAAGTGAAGCGACTGAGATTTCTATGGGATGTATATTAGTTTATTTTACGAAAAAATTCCTAAAGGTGGCATAAATATGTTCTTTGCGCCTAGGGCCTCTGATAGCTTAAATCCGACCCTGCTCACAGACTAGTAGCTTCCCAAAGAGGCCATTTGCCAAATAGCTTCCATTATCATCAATGATAGAGGGTCACATAATTGTTTTGGTGATTGGAAACACAAGAATGTCTGAAAATTAGTAGTTAAACCATTCCTTTTATGGATGGTGTCATTTCTTGGATTAGGAAGGTTTTAGAAATATCATCATAAGGTTTTTACTTTTGCACATTCTATTATTAACCGCAACGTTAATAAAATCAGTCCAGTTCAATGGAATCTTACTATACATTTCTTAAACTAGAGGTCACATTTTTTTGGAGAATTTTGAAGAAATACTTTACGAACGTGAAGAGAAAAATTATAGTTTCCTTGTTTTCAAGATTATCTTAGCGCTCCCATACTGTCTTACAGCATTTAAAACATTTCAACCCTACATTTCAGTCCTTACGAGCAACTACGATTCTGTACCCTCATTGCAATTTTAATTGGTATTGTTTTGCTACAATTCACTTTATTTCATGCTCGTTCCGGAAGAAAAAAAAACTGGCTTCTGGATAGCCAAATGGGCCGCGCGTCTGCCTTCCGTGAAAGCGGTCCCTGGTTCCATTCCTGGTGGGGGCCCTAATGTGCGAAATCACTTCAGTTGTCGAGACACTTTTAACAATGTTACTATAGGTACTATAAAAAATAGAAAGTAATGCCTTCACGCTTTTTATAGTGCTTAATCATTTGACATGTCTACAATTTACGCTTTGTTGCAGTAACGCTTAAAGTATATATTCATACTTGTATAGAATGAGTAAATCCCTTACAATCACTGTAATACTTAATACGTTAATACTTAATACGTTTTAATATGTTTACTGTAATACTTCACCAACTTTTGAGTAAAATCTGTATCAGCTATATTATTCCTTTTCGTTCAATTTATAACCTACAAAGCTGAGGAAAAATCACGGCAATAATTTACTCTTGTGAAAAGTGACAACAGAAGTTGAAGTTTAGAATTTTGAGATAAAAACAAAGGCAAAAAAATTAGCTTACAATGACTGGTGCGTTTTATTTCGATGAATGACTTAGGACGGATGCTTGGGTGGTCTCCATTTCCTGCCTCCGCGCGGTCTGAGAATCGTATCGGAATAATGTCGCGGGTCACAGGGAAGCGACTCCCATACGACGGAAGCGACTCGGTTGGTCAGCTCCGTGTGACCGCGACGCCATTTTCATTCCTCCGCGGAGACTCATAAGGACGCGACCCGACCGCGTTCGTCCTTTGCGGAGTACTCGTTTCCATTGTTTTAACGGATTCATATCGAAGCCAGCCGCTCGATTTTTCATGCGCCGTGCATGGGTTGCAGTTACGACCGTTATAACTTCGCCACCGAGATGGAGAGGGAGATAATGCGCACAATTTCCGATAGCTGCGGATCGCTGCATGTTTTGGCTGCAATCTCTCCCTCGTGGCGCTGAACAGTGGTGTTTTGTGTCCTCAGTCGGGAAATGGTCATTATCTCCACTGTCCTCGTGTTGGTTGGATTGAAGTCTCGAGTTTGGATTACGATCGTTAATGGAGATTTCACATTTTGGATAGCGAAGTCATAATTGGAGTTGCTAAATAATTAGTGTCGAATGTAAACAGTTTTTGGCATAGTTTATCTGACAATTAGCGAGTCTAGTGAATACTTAGAGAGCCATCATGTACGTAAATTCGGTTGAAAGATATCTTTATTCTAGAAAGATGCTGGTTCACTTTGACTCGCAAATCTCTGGGATAATTGGTGTCGACCTTTTGTTTTAAAGGTTCAGTAGTCATATTCTAACTAAAATAGAATTTTCTGAGTACTTTTAAATGATTGAACTGAGTTATTTACATGAATTGAGTTTTTCTCAGTATAATTTCCATTAGAATTGAATAAACAAATTAAGCATTCTCTGTATTAACATCTAGAGAAGGAATTGAAACTACTCGGAGATATACTCTGCAAAATTTGGATGTATGTTTGCTGAAATATTTCAATTTCATCTTCGTTTCTGTACGTTTCGTATATCTTTTCCCTGAAAAAGGAAGGGATTTTCACGTTCGTTTCCGTGTATCTTCCCCTATCAGTTCCTTCTCCAAAGTTGAAGCTTATCCGCGTCTATTGACAAAAATTGAACCTCTTTTATCATTTCTCAAAAATGAATTCAAGGAAAGTAAACTTTATCCTCCGCAGTTCTTGCTACATTAATTTTCATTTTGGAAGATCCTCAAACCTTCATTGCAAATAGTTTTCCGGGTATTATCTCACTCTTTCTTAAATAAAGGGTAAGTGTATCTCACTCTTTCTTAAATTATTCATAAGCCGCTTCAAATGTTGCTTTGTAAAGCATCCCGGTTCGCGGGTAGCCGCGGGATTGTTTTCATGCGCTACTTATGAGCTCCGTCTTTCAAAAGCGTTTGGGACCCATTGTGCTGAAATATTTACTAAAACCGTCGATTGGGAGTAATTTTTCATCGGATTGAAAAAATACTAGGCCCGGTACACCATCTGTACACTCTTGTGTTGTATGCAATCTAAGAGTATATTTAAATAGTTCTACTTGGATATTTAACACAGGAAAACGAACATAATCGGTTAATATTCTTGAAGAGAAGCTTTCTCATTCAATTTTTTACTTACGCGACGAATGAGACCGAAAATCATAATGATTAAATATAGTTTTTTTATAAAATGCAGAAAAAGCCACCGAAATATGTAACGCCGAAATAGGTCGCAGATTCCCCACCTCTGAACGCAGCCGATCAAAATCCATCGTAAAATACCCCGTAATGAATCTTGAAGACCTCGCGAACTTGTAAAATCCCTTAAATTGCTTCCTAATAAGGAGTGCCATTCTTCCAAGGAACCTGAACAACCACCTCAGCTGCAGGAATGCATCCTTAGACGCATCTCGACCTTGGCTGTCGTTTGCTTACCCGCAACAATTCCACCCGAGGGGAAATTGGTCACGCCATCTCATGAGCGAGGGCGTCTGAGGATGGCAAGCGGTCTCGAGTAGGTGGTCCAGATAGAGGAAAATAGGGAAAGCGAGGTGAGAGCAGGAATAGGCAGCGAGCAGGAGATAAGTATAGAGCAGTGGAGGAGGAATTTTCGAGGATGCGAAATCTGTGGAGGGGATGAGAGGATAAGTTATGGAGAGGAGAAGAGAGGACGTGATAATTAGTCGAGTCGGGATGGAGTGGAGGAGTAAGTGGAGATACTGCAGAGAGGGAAGCGAGAGAAAGGGGAGAGTTGTAAACGCAAAATGGATTTCTTCTCGAGATGAAGTTGAGACTTAAAAGTACACTTTTGTTTTGTTTGTAAAAAGATAGAAAAATGTAAGGAGATGTTTCAATATGAGAGGGATAAAATTCTTACATGAGGGGAATTATTAAGGGGAAATAGATATTTTTGGAAAGGAATTCTCTAAGAGTAATTTTGGAGGTTACCCTCCGTCCACAACTGTCTACAAAACGTTTTATGTTAAGGTATATGGCTAGCTGCGATGACTTTCAGCAGGGATGAGTGAGAGTTCTGTAAAATTGGAATACCTATTTAGTAGGTGATCTAGTTGTTTTCCTGACTTCTGATACGAATAAAATTTCTTGTTTAAATTCAGTTAATAACAAAATATTATTATAATGAAATACAAACGTGCTGATATGGCTTTCCTTAAACAGACGTAATTAAAAAGAGTTTAATTTTGCCTCGATGATATTATGATTTTTCTAAGCTTGTATGATGAAGACCATTATTTATTTAATTACTATTTGAAAGATTGGTCGGAAATTTTAGAATTAGTTTTTTAAAAAGTGCCTTGCACTCCGTAAAGTATTATGTATGAGCATACAGAAGTTCACTCAACGAGTGGTGGCTGTGTTTTTTAAAATTAAAGAAATGGAAATCGTTACCTTAGGTTGAAATATGTTGAAATTTGAAATTGGCACTTGTGAAACCTTCATTAAAATCCAAGAAATGAAAATATTTTTTTACATTAATATAAGTTATAGCTTTCGGTATACAACACAAAGAGGGTAATAATGTAGCTTTCTATATTTGACACTTATGAAGGCAGATAAATTGTTGGACAAGTCAACGAAAGTAATTCATTCTATTGGACGAAATCGGTTCGAAATAAAATTAGATTCTCGGAATGTAAGTTGAGATGGACGGAGACGTCAAAGATTTGAGGGACAAGAGAAAAGGGAAAGCATTAGATATCTAATGTCTTGCTAATGGCTCCCATTATCTAGTGAGGATCATTTGGGCTTCGGGTTAACCGGTCTGCTATAGCAGAATGTCTATTTGTGAATCATTGAACATCCGGTTGGCGGAAATCCGCCGTACATCTACATCTACATAAGTACCCTGCAAGCCGCCTTCCGGCGTGTGGCAGGGGGCAGCCGTATACGTACTCACACACATCTAAACGAAGCCTTAAAATTCCATCAGTAGTTGACTTTAAAATCCTTTAATGTGATTTTAGCGCAGACTCTATTTGAACACAGTTTTTCAAAAATAGATTTTTTTCGAGTTTGCATCCCCATTCACGCATTTGTATTAGTTTAAATTTGCTTTTAACTTTATCGATAAGTTATATTTTCGAATTCATTCATGCGACTTCTCGGAGGAATTTATCCAATCGCACAGCTTATCAGGAGTGTACCGCAACAGAGTTAGTGAGTGATTTATAGATGAGAAAAGAGAAGGAGAAGTTGAATGTACCTTATTGGTCTTGTGTGGTCTTTATGAGGGTCAGCGATCTCCCTGTTGGCTTCTGCTCACATTTCTATCTATCTTGAGGGGTTTAGCATAGGTTTTCGAAGAGAGAATTGATCCCAAATGAGCTGACTTCGTTCATGGGTTCTGACACAACAAGGAGGCATTCATCCATTCCCTTAGCTTTTCTCTCTCTCTCATTCTCTACATCCGTAAAAGGGCACGCCCTCGAGAGAGATTCCAGATGATGATGGTGATGGAGTGGAATGGAAAATGGTAAACTTTGGAGTTTTACCCGAAGGATGCTTCTTGAATCGAAAGACCTAGCTCTTTGGGCGTTGTCTGCGCTTTGCTCTTGAGAATTGTAAACAAAACGATTGGCTGTTTTTCATATAAAGTAAGCTTTCGAGATAGGGTCGACCTCGACCAACCGATCTCGGTCAGTTGGAATTGCTTGCTTTCTCGACTTGGAGATTATAAATATTCCACCTCTTTTTATCGAAATGAGGACGGAAAACCAATTTTTAGTAAAATTTTTGCCCCCTAAATTAGACCAGTACGGCTGGAAGAGTAACTGTATTTTGCATTGTAAATGTTTCCGAGTTATGTTCTTTGTATCAAGTTCTCTTTTGGTATACCAGTTCTACCATACGACGAATTTTGCTAATACTCATCTAATTAGAATGTGATTCGTTTATCCTGAAGGAAATGTGTTCCATTGCTGTTTAAATTCTCGTCTTACGAATGTGTGGTGACTTTGAGTGGTATTATATTTTGACTTTTTATGAAGAACCATTCACTAGCACAATTCTTAACTCAATAAACTCCACTATTATTTATATAAAAACTGAGAGGTTATAGAATACGCTAATTACTAGTGGCATAGATTGAAAAAATATTTTTGCAATTTCTATTGTTGAAAATTCATAAGTTGATGATAAAGATTATGAATAATTTTTTTATTCTTACTTTGTATATTGTTGAATGTTTTAACCCTGTAGGAAAACACAACCCCATAAATCAAAACTTCATAACTCTCGTTATTTAAATTTTGCTCCGTCAAGCACTTCAATATTATTATTGTAAAAAGTAATTGATAGATTCTTGCCCAGAAATCATATAGATATGGGGTATTAGCTATTATCCCCTCTCAAGCTTTTCTATTTACTAAAAGATATTTATTCTTTACCCTCGTTATTTAACTTTGCTCTGTCAAGCATTTTAATATTATTATATTAAAAAGTGATAGATAGATTCTTCCTCAGAGATCATATAGATAAGGGATATTGGCTATTATCCCTTATCAAGGTTTTCTATATACTAAAAGATATTTATGAACAGTAACGTACCTGAAAATCAACTCGTCCTCTCTAGTTAACTTTCATGGTGCCCATATTTTTTTTAATAGTGAGGATTCGTTTTGGGGCACTCCGATTTGCCATGCTGTTTTCTCCTATGGATATCCTTTCCCATGCTGTGTATCGGGTGGATAACGTAGGCAACTCTTGTCTATGAAAATACTCAAGAAAACCCCCTGAGAAGGAGTTCTCATCCCTTGCTCAAAAATTTCTTCTCAATATTCTTATATTCTTAAGTCAAAACTTTAGGAAAGAAGCCTTTAAATGGACGATGTAAATAAATTATAAAAGTCTGAAAATTTTGTCGGAGAAGTGAGAGAGAAAGTTCTTTCGCCGTTATTGTGATGTTTAACACACGCTTTTCAGGATGTGAAACATTTCACTCGCACTGTATCTTTTTTTTAATTGACTCTATCACCTCGAGCCACTTTCCATCATGAAATATTTTACCCTCCACACAATGCCGTATGAGACCTTTTCCCATGAGAGGTACGAAAATCTCTACCGCCGGAAGCTCGTCTCTTTCAATTTTTTAACGAGACCCTTCCGTGGAATCCGCCTATCGACATTTCTAACGACTTTAACACCGATGACGCGTGCGACACTTGCCAGCATCCCGTAAAAAATCTCCTTCGCCACTCCATCTGCCTCCATTAGCCCCGTGCATTAAATCAGAGCCCCGAAACACTGTGGGCTGATTGAGCGCCGTGTTGAAACGCGCCATTCATATGAGCGGGGACAGGGGTAATCGCTCGTGGTTCCGGCTTACACGTGCAGATTCGTGCATTTTTATTACTTTCGTGATCTCGCATCCCGCCCTCGTGCCTTTTTCTTCCTTTTCACGTCTCGAATGCGTGACACAGAGGAAATGAAGAGTGGAGCGGGGATTTGGATATAAGAGATGGGACATTATGTAAGGAGAGATCTAGAAAGGAACTGTTGAGAGATATTATCCTTATGGAAAATAGATTTGAGAAGTTGGGGACACAAAGGAGGGCTTGTTGAATCTATGAAAAGGGGATATTCTAATGAGGAGATTGCTTACTCTTCGAGGAGGTCCTCGACCCATTTTTGAGTCTCTAGGGGCTCTAAAAAAAAGAATACCTTAAGTTTACTTCCGGAAATATATTTCCATTTATTACATCGAGAAATATTTTCCATTTATTATTACCAACTTTATTTATGTGAGTAAGAAACGCGTATTGCTTTTTTGACGCGTTATGTATATTTACTCGTCAAACCTAGAGATACGTTAACCATTAAGCGGACTAGGCATGTGCTAAGGGAACCAGCCCCAAGGGGGGCACCACAAAGTAGGAAAATGGGTGAAAAGAAAAAAAACGAGTAATGATTTCTAAAAATAATAGACGTAACTAGTGCGATTTGACCATAATGTTCTGCTTTTTGATCATGCGAAAATTAAACTTAAAAAAATGTCTTACAGTTAGTTCATGAATATTGGAAGACAATTAACTTGTGAAATATTAAAATAGATGTTCATTTGATAATGATTGATAAGATTGAATAGATGATTGCATTTTTGATGGATAAGATGATTGAATAGATGTTTTTTGTAGAATTTTACGCTATGCTTGGATTAGAGTTTTCAGTAGATATATTGTTATCATATGAATAAATCTTTGTACTGCGGCAACCTGCATAGTAAATCGGGTCGGACGGGTCACAGTTTCACAGTAATGAAATGGACTGGGTCACTGTAGGAACGGAGGCACCAAGATTGGTCAGTGCTTAGGGCACCCGTGAGCCTTTAGGGCATCATCCGTTCCCGGTAATATATCTTGATCAATAGCTTCTAGCAATATTCTCCATCTCGAAATGGATTCTTTATAGCTCTACTGATGTACCAAATGACTCTTCATTTCAATGACTTTTGCATCAGCTTTTACATGCTTGTACCCTGGTGGCATGGCCGGCTCGTGTTCATTAGAGGTAACAAGAAAAAGTCAAAACTTTTATTAACAAAACACCAATTTTTTTGGAAACGACCATGGTTTCGACTCATGAAGTCATGATCAGGTAATCACATTCTTCTCGTTCCTTCATGGAGTCCTATCAGGAAGTCACGGCCTACGCATTCGATTCTATCATTAGAAGTAATTATTAAAGCGTTAAAGCGGAATAAATAACTTCTGAGAAATTGTAATTCTATTAATTCTATCATGGAGGAAGCTGATTTCACATTTATATGCACTGAGTGAAAATGAGATCCAATTTCCATTTTCCTGGACAGGTATGGTAGTAGGCCTGTCGAAAAGTCTGAGCAACTTTGAGCATAAATTTAATTACTCTTGCTTGCTCTGATTTTCGACATGTCACAACATCATTTTTACTCGTGATAATGGTCATTAATTCATTCGTTATAATCATATTTATTCACAGTATTTCATTTGTTCCTCATGTATATGGCTCCGAAGCATAAATTAATGGCGGAAAGCGATTGATTCTTTTCGTAAAATACTTCTATGTATTTTTCTGAATAAAGAATACAGCGCTCTTTAGTAGGAATTCTGGTAGGCTCTCCCGATTTCGGAAGATTTGTTTTTTAGAATTTAAAATTAAACACCGAATGAATTGCGCTTGAAAATCGATTCAATATAACTTCGGGCGCTATTTGGTTTCTGCTTCGTATTCACGAAACATGTATTTCCCGAACTTCGAATGAAAATTTTGCTCCGATACAGAGAAGGAGAAGGCTTACCCTAGATTTTAGCCCATGTTCCCGTGACTAAGAATAATCAATAAGATTCCGAACTGTTACCGATCTTTCCATTATTCGTGGGTCGGCTTAATAAGAGTAAAAATGAAACAAGAACATGTATTTCGTTAGAACTTCAAGAAATGCCTTTTAACAAGGACTCTCTAACATATTCATTCATTTATCAGACGTTAGACTAAAATGTAATTTTTCTACTATTTACTTTAATATAAATACTACTAAAAGTGTCGTAAAATTAAGTAAGAATTCAATAGACCATTTACAATGAATTTGAAATGTGTTGATCGGAAGTTGTTGGTTTTTGCGAAGATCTACTATATTACCATTAAATTTCAGTACTTAATTGCTTTTGAATTAAAAATCAATCGAATTTTGTTTTAATCGGAAAGAAATGTTGCTCCTAAGTAAGTTACTGGAAAATATAGCGTATTTAGGAAACTCCAGTCACGCAACATACTGAGATATTTTGAAAGGAAATTAAGAACTGTATGATTTCTGCCTCCAAAATTTAAAAGGATTCGATTCTCGTTAGACACATCAGTTGCCTAGATTGAAAAGGCCTCTTTTTTATGTATTCGTTAGTTAAAACATTTCGTTCCTCTATTCCCATGCATGTCTGAGTAATGTGTAAAAAGGGAGGTGTGATAAAAATAAAGATTCCAGGGTGTTTGAAAGAGTCTCAAGAAGAAAACACTTCTCACATAGTTTAAGGAATGAATGTGGAGGTAAAATTAGAGGAGAAACAATTTTGACGAATCCCCACTCTGCGTATTCTTCGCTTATTGAATTCTCTCGGTTAGTCACGTATGTATTTATACACATGTAGAAATTTTATGACAGCTCTCAAGTTGGAGAGCCTTCGCCGACAGACGCACAGCTTCCGCGTCTAGAAATGTTGGTGTTGTAGGCTCATAAAACAAGTGACGAGGGATGGAATTGGGAGTCCAAGTTTCGGGAGCATTAAGAGTTATAGGACACACGCCATTCGCCGCACTCTTCCGCGTGCCCAACGACGCCGGAAAAACAAACGATCCCGCCTTATGCGAATCTCGAACCGAAAGACTTGACTTATTGCCTGAGGGAGGAGTTCCGCTTCACAATGCTCCCCTTTAAAAAAGCGACGGAAAAATTTCGCGCTCCCCGTTTCTCAACTGTTCGATATTTAAAGGGAAAATGTATCTCCGGGGGTCTCGACTCTCAGGATGGGCTCGTTCCGAACGAAAAAATGTGTCCCGAGTGTGTAGAACCATGTTAAAATGAATGACGCACTGCGTGGAATTAAATCTCCATCTCCTCGCTCTGAAAGTGCCATCGATTGCGAAAAAAATCCCTAACGAATAATCGCGTTATTTTTAATAGTACGGTTGATGAAATTATGAAAGGGAGTTCTCCGTAAGTGGAGCTTCACTCGGGACACGGTGAAGTGCTTAGGGAATATTCGTACCGTAGAATTGCCTGTCGTGATGCACGAGATTGTGAATCACGAAAGAGACGTGGTTTAAACGAGGTTGAAGTAGAATTAAAGTTTCGATCTTGAGTGTAAATCAATGTCGTCATGTGATCATTGGTTATCAATTCGAAGGGTCGATTCGTCGCATCTCTCCTTTATCCCTGCAATCACTCCTCTCTTTTCTGACTTTGACGCTCGCCATCACCTCTATCTCTCGTAATTCAATTTAGGTCTCCCTCTGTCACTCCTTCCCTCATTCCTTCCAATTTAGTCTTCAGAGGATTACCGTGCCTCATTGTGTGTTCAATTGATTTTACTCTTCTTTCTACGTGTGTTTTCGTCACTGAACCAATTATTGGATTTACGAGGATGTTTTAAGTCCACAAATTAAAGGAAGCTTTGAAAACAGCTGATCATCGTGATTCTACTCACCTAATGAGCCATAAATCTCACAATAAGGAAAAATCGGAATTAAAATCATATCTAAATGCGTTTGTCCAAAATTGAAGTGAATTTGACTATCGTAACAATTTTTGATATGAAAATTTTAACGTGAATGATCACTCTAACGAAGGAGAAAATTACTACTTAAGGAAGGAGACCTACTTTTCTCCATTCCAGTGCTTTCCAAATTTTTCTCCTCCAGCAAAATTCTGCTCCACAAAATTCCGACACTCTAAAACACGCCTTTTAAAATTTTAAATTGTAACTGGAATAGAACGAAATACCAAGTTTTGGGTAAAATATTTTAGTTTTTCTCGCAAATTAATTGCATGTATTAGGTTAGGTACGTTACGTAACTACCGAGAGTTACAAGGCACCGCAAGGGATTACTCTTACAAAGTGTTGACCTAAGAGACGGTACGCAACTTTGGAATGCAATAGTATGAAAGATGATTGATGAATAATAATAAAGGTATGTTGCCATGGTAACCTGAATTAACGCCTTTTAATATTAAAATATGCTGATCAACCCAGTTCTGTATTTGTGCTAAACATTGATGTCACATTTCTGTCGTTTGAATTTCATAGCACATTTTTTTCTTCATATACACCGCTTATGATCGCTGGGATGTGTCTATTCCGTTGACATTGCTTTTCACAACTTCATATGGATCTGATATTATCAGATAATTCTCTGGTTAACCTTCATTTGATCCATTACTATCACTGTCAGCCCGTCTCGAGAATCTGCAGACGGCGCCTGAAGAATCCACCCTTTCTCGCAATCTATTTTTACAGAAGCGATTGTATTTAAATTGCTCGGAGAAAAAATAACTATTGGGTCACCATCATCGACTCTTCTTTGGAGGAAATGGGATTTAAATAAAAATGAGATCCATCGACCCGTAGATGTAATCTGGGCCGGAATAGAGAAACTTCATTGAGGAGAGCGTGACGTTTGAATGTGTGGTGGAAAAAAAGATAAAAGGAGAAGAAAGGAGAGAGAAGGAACAAAGATTTAGGAAGAATAGAGTGAGTTAGATGGAGGGACAAACAGGAAATGAGGGACAGAGAGATAGAAGGAAGAGGGAAAATTTTCTGTACATACTTTATGAAGAAAAATATTGTTTATTTATTGTGCGTTTCCGCCGCATAAGGCGGTGCTTCTGGTGAGGACGATAACTAAAACCAGATTCAAAAATTATTATTATTTTAATACTACTAAATTAATTACTATTATTATCACTTAAATTATAATTA